>JABAKA010008108.1:0-28919 GCA_018857285.1 Termitomyces sp. Mi166#008 | reverse complement strand
GCCTCACTTACATTGTGCTTTGGATTTATATTCACTTCCTTATAGGTAGCCTACAATCTACCGACTTTCTTTTGATAGGTTGTTTGTGTCTTGGAACGAGAGCTCACATAGACCTCTCTTTCTAGCATGCATCTAGGTGACTGAGCATGCTATCAGCGCTAATGATAGCCGCTGACTAACTGTGCAAGGGCAATGTAGAACATAGAGTATAAGATGTAAGACCGTAGTAAGGGTGAATTCCTCATGTAGAAAGTTGTTGTTATTTTTCTACTTTTTGTACATCTTCTATACTACTAGGGCAGAGTAATTGGTAAGCTCTCCTTTTCTCCTACTATCCTAAATATGTACTAATTCTGATGTCATAGGAATGTTAATGCTGTCAAGTGGAGCCTATGAAGTCATAGCAAACCTCTTTTTAGACAGTTTTTCCCTATGCTACTCTTTTTCCAAGACAGAATGTTCTAGACTACAACTACTGAACATGATTTTTGTGCTTTTGACAAGTCATGTGTCATCACATATTGAGTCATGTGACCTGTTGTGTCATGAAAAACAAGAAAATTTTGGAAAGATTGATTATTCACAAATAGAACCTTTTGGGGCTTATTACCACCTTTGTGGCTCACTCATCATTTGCTTGTCATCTGTCTAGGCAGTGCCTCAGACTACTCCTTGATTAAGTATTCTATGGTTAGCCATTCCCCTACAAAAACAAGCTGTTATCTCTCAATTTGTTCTTTTATTCTCTGATGATGATGCTCCTTTCTGTGTTGAAGCTGATAGCTCAGACTTTGCCACTAGAGTGATGCTGTCTCAGCAGTCTAAGAAGGATGGCAAGTGGCATCCCATAGTCTTCTATTCAAAGAGCTTGAATGCAGTGGAGTGAAACTACAAGATCCATGACAAGGAGATGCTCATAATTATTTGATCCTTTGAGGAGTGGCAGCATTTTCTTAAGGATGCATGGCATGAGTTTGAAGTTTGGACTGACCACAAGAACCTCCAGTACTTTTGAATAGCAAAGAAGCTCAATCACTGTCAAGCTTGATGGTCTTTGTATCTGGCCAACTTTGATTTCTTGCTGCACTATAAACCTGGACAGAGCATAGGCAAGCCAGGTGCACTGTCTTAGCAAGCCAACCATGGTACAGGAATGGATGATAATGATAATGTTATCCTCCTTAAGCCAGAGCTGTTTGCCATTTGTGCTCTTCAAGGTGTGGCAGTTCAAGGAGATGAGGTGAACATCCTTAGGGATATATGACAAGAAAATTGCAAGAGCATACAGGAGGATGTTGTGGCCAAAGCAGCTATGGGCCCTGCATGCCAATCAAAGTAACGGAGTAAAATCAGTATGCACAGATGAATGGGCCCTACAGAATGACCTGCTCACTTTCTGAGGGTGCATCTATGTTCCTAACATCCTCAAGTTCTGAAGGCAAATTGTAGAACAGCATCATGACTCCTGCATTGCTGGTCATCCAGGCAGGTGGAAAACTCTGGAGCTCATATCTCACAACTACTGGTGGCTTCAGATGTTGCAGTACATTGGCTCTTACACCAGCACCTGTGACCTTTGTTTCTGAACCAAACCTTGTTGTCAACTCCCCATGGGACAGCTTCATTCTTTCCCTGTCCCTGCAGAGCACTGGAACATATCTTTGGTGGACTTCATAGTAGAACCACTAGATGTTCATGGGTATAACACTATCATGATAGTGGTGGACCTCTGTAGTAAGTGAGCTGATGTCATCCCCACCCACACATTATGCTCTACAATGGGAGCTGCCAATCTCTACTAAAAGAACATATGGAAGCTGCATGGCCTGTCTGACACCTATGTCTGACCAAGGACTGCAATTTATTGCAGAGTTTACTTGAGAGCTCTATTGCCTTCTCAATGTGAAGCTTCACACCTTCACTGCCTACTACCCTCAATTTGATGGCCATACAGAGTGTGTTAACCAGGAGCTAGAACAGTATCTGCGCTTATTCTGCAACAAGTGGCAAGATGACTAGGATGAGCTGCTTCAAAATGCAAAGTTCTAGTATAACAACCACATTCACACTGGCACATAGATGTCCCCATTCTTCCTGGACACTGGCCATCATCCTTGGATGGGTTTTGAGCCTCATACACATCCATCAGAGAACAAGTCAGTGAATGAGTTTGTGAATCAAATGAGAATGGCACAGGAGGAGATGAAGGCAGTGTTAGCTAAGGCAAAGGATGACATGGCTCAATACTATGACCAAGAACACATGCCAGCACCATAGTACAAGCCAGAGGATTGAGTATACTTGGATGCATCAGATATTATAACTACTTGGCCCTCACAAAAGCTATTTCACCGCCATCTGGAACCATTTGTAGTCAAACAACAAATAGGCCCTTTAGCATATCATCCAAGGCTACCTGTAGGAATGCACCAACTCTACCCAGTCTTTAATGTGGTAAAGCTATTTCCTGCCCCTGATGACCCTATTCCTGGCTGCCATCCAAATTTACCACCACCACCAGTTTTGATCAACAACAAGGAGGAGTATAAAGTTGAGGAAATTTTGGACAGTCGTCTCTTTTGGCATAAGCTCCAGTTCAAGGTAAAGTGAAAGGGTTATAGCATTGAGGATATATCTTGGGAATCACAGAAGAATGTCCATGCACCTGCTCTAGTCTGAGAGTTTTATCAATGACACCCTAATGCTCCTTGAGCCATCCAAGGAATCTACTCTATTTCACCAACTGACAGAGCAATCTGGAATTTCTTCTACCCTGCATGTTGAGATGCTGCATGCTAGAGGGGGGGTATGTCAGGGGACCTATTTCTCTCCACTTTTTACATCTCTCCCCTGCTATAATTTCCCTTTATTCTCCTTCAGCCCTCCCTTTTGGTCCTAATTTTAGCCCTCTAGCTTCAATCCTACTCTGTCAATAATCCAAACAAGTTCCCCACCTAGCAGACTGGCAATGTTTAGCAACTTTCAGAGTTAGATTATTTTCAGAGATTTGCCCCTTTAGGCTTTTTTTGTGGCTGGCTATGGCTTTGTGTATTGTACAGTTCCTTTCCACACATCAGAAGCCTCTGAAGCATTGCTTCTGGCATAGAAAATCCTCAGACTTGTTCTCTTTGGATTTCCTCTGCCAGGTGAGTAGTTAGACTGGTAGTCATCTGTACAACACTCAATATACTTTGGATTTTCCTCTGTCAGCTGTGTGACTGAGCCACAGTCTCCAGAGGTTGCCCTTACACTATGCATGGTTGTTAGGTTCAGAGCTGATATTATAGGCAATGAGGAAGCAAAGGACTGGCAGCATCATCCTGCAAGGTGGAATACATGGCTGCATTTGAGGTGGTGCAAGAATGCATCTGGCTACAAATGGTGATGGAGGCATTGGGTTACCCAGAAGAAAGTGCAACTATGATGCTCTGCAACAATAATTCAGTAATCAATTTGTTGAAAGACCCATTACTCCATTCCTGAGTTAAACACATCAATATAAAGTACCATTTTCTACATGAGCGAGTCACCTCCAGAGAAATTTTCCTTCAATACATCAATATGAAGGATAACATTGCTGATGTGTTTTATGAAAGCCCTGCCAGCTCCCAAATTTACCAGACTATGAGGAATTATGGGGCTGTGATGATGCAATTCTGCACAAGAAGGAGCACACTTATGGGTGAGGAGGAGTGTTGTGATCTATGCTGCAGTGCAAGGCACTGTAAGTGTGCCTAATTTTCTCCTTTATCACTTATATCACATCATGGCCTCAAACAGAACAATAATCCTCATAAATATATATATATATATATACTCACATTACCTACCCCAACCCTCAGTCATTCTATTCACAGACTGAGGGTGAGTCTTACTTACTTATATCAATACTGACCTATTACTCACTGTACCATAGATCACATTAATTGGTCTGTATTATTATAGGTATAAAAATGAGGCCATGGTGGCTCAGCTGGCACCATTGTGGTCCTAGAGCAGGAGTCTGTGCTCTTGCAAGTGCAAGGTTGGGGGTTCGACTACTGGCTGAGTACGTCCACAGAGACACACCTTAGACATTCTGTAGATTAATTTCAATGCTGCTAGAAAGCCACCACTGGCCCAGTCACACTGGAGGGCTTTGTTGTGCAGGCCACTCAAAGAGATACACCAATGTGAAGGATCACCAATCAGGACATGATGAAGTAATGTGACTACTACACTCCTGCTAAATTAGAAAATGGGTTAGTTGCCTGGTGAGGGGACTGGGAGGCACTTCATCCCAACAAACCAATCAAACCAGCACAGGTGGGCTGTCCTAAAGTACCATATGAGGCTTAATCCGGGGTTAGTGGGATGGGAATATTGTGGGCAGGCCAGGCCACTGCTTATGCAAGCTTGCAACTGACAACTACGACTGAACTACCTACAATTTGCAGGGGGTCTGCATGCCAGAATCTGGAAACAGGGGGTGGTCCAGGTGTAAAGACTGGGCTGGTCCAAAAAAGAGCCAGTTCAGGTACCAACAATGTAAAGGTGAAGGGAAAAGCATTACTGAATGAAGCACAGTGGAAAGAAATGTCAGCAGATGCTTGCAGTAATGATCTGTAAGATACTGTAGGGTGGATGACATACGAAATCTCATGTATACCTACCTTGAAATCAAGCAGCCTCTGGCTAGGATTTATCATCATCATCATAGGTACAAAATACTCAGTCATTCTATCCACAGACTGAGGATCACACTAATTGGTCTGGATTATTATAAGTCCCTAAGTTTGGATTCCAACAGGAAACTCTGCCCAGAATAGGTGAGACCATATAGAAACATAGAGGTATATGGTGATATCTCCAACTATGTTTTGGAGCTGTAAGGGGATCAGCCATCCATGGGAACCATAGCCACCACCCACCACCTGGCCCCCTTCCTCAGGAGGCAGCAAGCGGCAGGCAAACCAGGCACCAGGGCACTGGCAGGCCTGAAGCAGGCAGCGAGCAAGAGGTGTAGAGGTGAGAGTGAGCAGGAGCTGAGGCCATCACTGGAGGCACTCACAGTCATGTCAATGTCAATGTATAGACACAAAGACACTGCTATTGACAGGACTGGGGATGTACCATTCCCCAGTCCATCCTATATGCTAAGTGGGAGCCACTGACTATGAGCTATTGGCTAAGCGGGCTGGTATGTATTAGTGATGCATAATCGTTGACAATCAGCTGATGTACTAGGCTTACTGAGCATGCTGATGCTGAGAGTGCTGACATGAGCCAGACTTACCAACCAGGGCTTGGCAGAGGCTGTGCTAGTGACATAGGGTGGCCATGAGGCCAGCTGACCTAAATGGTGGAGAAGACATTGATGGGAGGTGTCAGGATAGGGCAAGGCAGCCCAGGAGACAGCTAGAGTTGCCTAAGAAGGTGATGCTGAAGATCTGGAGCTAAGCCAAGCTAGAGATGGACGGTCTGGAGACCAGTCCCCTGACAGGAGCTATCTAGAACACTCCAGGAATGACATCTCATTCCCAAATTTCATGTGTCACTATTGTGACTGTACAGGGCAAGCAACAACACGATGTTCCCCAATAGGGCTACACCTGAGCCCTATGACTTTGGTGCCCCCAATGGCCATGAGTGGTTCATGGACAAACTCATTGGCCATTGCTGGATGAGCAATGGCCTGGAGTTGGAGGTGTGATAGAGTCTCAGCAACACCACATGAGAGTCACTAAAAACCTGCCAGGACCTGGTGGCCTTGACAGGTATTTGAAGATACAGAGTGTTAAGTACCCAAGTCAGCTGAAACATGATGTTTGATGCTATCCAAGGGGGAGTCAAAAGTTGAAAAAAGTATATCAGGTTGATTTACATCATACCAGATGCGCCCTGCGGCATTCTTTCTGTGGCTATTGGGGACTAACTATGTAGGCTGCCCAGTAGCCGTATAGATCCACCAAAAAATGGCATTGAGAGTATATCCCCATTATGTCAATTTAGGTAAACCTCACTTTTCTACATATTATGACAAATGCATGACCAGACGGTTTTGATCTACAAATCATTCAACAGTACTAGTGCTTTCACATCGCCTCATTACCGCTTACTACGCTATTAGGTTGTGTGTCTAGAGTACTACTATTGACGTTAGGGCTGCTTTTGGACATCAGGGAATTGAGCACCATCGCCAACCCACTCATCTGCGCTGACTGAAGTGACGAAACATTAATTTCAAGGCTCAGCATCGTGCCATTCGAGGTAGATCCACGTAAAATAGCCGCTGGTTGTGATTGGCCGTCTACAGGAAGAGATGCAGCAGGAACGGGTATTATACCTAGGGCATGGAGGGCAGGTAACGACGCAACTGGGAGCTGCACGGGAATCGCCGATTGTGTCGGTACTTGGGAGGACACGAGAGGCGTAGGGGAAACGGGAAAGGTGGATGTTGAACTGGCTTGTGTGGAGGCACCGTATACCTGTGCGTACGCATACGGATACCCTCTGTAGTATTGCGCTGGCACGGCAGTCGCCGCCGCAGTGGGTACCGGTCCTGGTCCATAGTACACCGGACGAGCAGCGTGAGCAGCCAGACGTCTTTCTTTCTCCCGACGTTCATGCTCTGCACGGGCAATTCGGAGTTCGTTACTCAAAAGAGTCGTCTCGGATCTTTCGACATCCAAGACTAATGATGCAGCGAGAACGGCCTGATCATCCGGCGCTGATCGCTGCAAGGAAGATAGATCATGGCGTGTGCAGGGACTAGAAACGTAGGGCTGACCTTTCCCTGACGAGTTTGTATGTCTCGGAATCTCTTCACCAATGCATCCCGCCGCTTGTGGCATTCTAAAGCAAATTTCGTTTCTGGGTGAAGAAGATGAACCACAGAGATATGATATGTGCCCCAGATCCTACCTCTTATTTCTTCCTCGAGCTCAAGCTCCGTCTCTTTTGCCTTTCCCTTACCTTTCATGCTCCTTGTCAAAAGATCCAAATCTTCCTGAGGCTGGAGGAAGACATGATAGGGTAGAAGTCTGTGTAAAACATCCGCGGCATCCAAGAAGGGGGTGTCCGTGTCAGGATTCAACGCAAGAGCGTGGTCGGACGCCAGACGTGAAGAAAGTCTAGGAAATGGACGGGGTTCAGACTGGTTGAGAATGACAACGTGATAATAAGACCTAGCGTGAGTCTTCTCTACTATTTCTAGCTCTTCCGAGGTTCTATTCTTTACGATCTGAGGCCGTTTTGAAGGGACAACCGGTGCCGTAGTCGCCATAGGGTAGGAGGCACGCCATGTCGAGGGACCTGCCGATGACGATTCTACGGAGGCCGCAAAAGTGCGGGGAGTTGATATTTCAAAGACTGTGGAAACGCCATTCACCTTCTCCAGAGGTTTGGATGAGGATTGAAGATAAAAAGACGAGGCAAGGGCACTCGACATTTATCGCTTGTTTTGCTTCGACATCTCGAGCCCGTGACCTCGACCCACGCGCTTTAGGGTCGGTCCTTTTCCCAAGGGGGAATCATATCCCAAAGTCGTTGAATTTGAACCAATATAATTGAAGATACATACAAGTACTATGTAGTATTGTGTTCTGTATGTTTTCGTGACTTAGAGACAGAGAATTGCTACCATGTACGCGACACACTGGCAAACTGTCACGGACTCTTTTGTGTTCGAACCTCGGTATCGGTAGACATGGTCCGAGCCTGTATGGTGGCTTTGACGGTCTTCAACAATTCAGCGGCTCGTCCCACATCTTCTGCATTGCTACCGGCGACTATTTCCAGATAATCGCGTGCAAGGGCGAGGTCCCCATTGGGTATCCGCATCTGGTACTCTGCAACCTCCAGACTTGACTTGGCATAGTCTTGGATGGGACGGACTAATCAACGGAAACGACAGGGGATGAGTTTCATACCCGCGGGGGAGTAAATACACTCAACGATCAGCTTGGCAGACTTCAACAACTTTCCGGTGATATGCCACCGCTTCAGCAGGTTCTTCAAGCGCATGGTGAAGTTTTGCCAACTTCAGGTTGATGGTGATCTCATGGGGATCTGCAGGGATGAGAGCATGCTTAAGGCATTCGACAGCTTCCCGAAGTCTAGAAGCTCGGATTAGATTTTTTCTGGAGTCTGAGAAGATATTGAAATTCACCGCCCAATCTCTTCATAGCACATACCCTGTGCCTGCCATAACCGCACATCGTAAGGGCTGTTGAATAAATGGAATCTGTACAAAGAACTGCCAGACAGGAAAAACCAACCGTAAGGCTGTGGCATGTTGATAATAATGCAGGGCATAATGATGCATGCTCAAGAGCTCATACGCCTGCCCAAGCCCATACCATGCTCTATAATCTTTGCGATTCACGTCTGTCACACTCAAGTTATCATTTCGAAGATTGAGATGAGGCTCTCCAAAAACTTGCCTACAGCTCGACGATAGGCTTCAATTGCTGCATGGGAATTTTTCATCTCAACATACTCGTGCCCCATCAACGTCCAAGCGGACAGATAGGTCTTGTCCAGCTGTGTCGCTCTTCTAAAGTATCTTACTGCTTTCTCGTGCTCGGCTCTTAGCGAATAATGATTCCCTGATTGTTTGATCATTTATGGTTGCAAAAACAGCCGGGGAAGGAACGGTCCTACCAACAAGACAACACACTTCTGGCCGATCTTTGTCTAAAGCCAGAAACTCGTGCGCCAGTCTTGACAGTTTAAGCCTGTTGTCTGTGACATACAAAATATTGGAGTAGACGTCAATGTCATCGATCCGATACGGATCCAGTGCAAGAATCTTCTCGAACTGGGCTTCGGCTTGGCCGAAGTCTGTGGAGTGGGGGTTAGTAATTTTTTCACATCCTTGGCACCAGTATACTGACCATGCAAGTGATAAAGAACACACGCGCGAAGACTCATGATCCAAAGACTATGCGGAAAGAAATCATGGCTCAGAAGCTGGTTACAAAGGTTGAGTTCATGATCTGAGGGGTTATGAAGTTCATTTAACGTCTTGGTCTGGAACATTTGAACCAAAGGATGAGTAGGCGGCAAAGGAAGCAGCTGGAGAAGTGAGGAAAGCTGTACGCTTGTAAGTATACGTACAGTCTCATCAAGTAAGAAAATCAACCTCTTCACCGTCACCAATACAGCTTCCAAGGAGTGTCCACGCGGACCAATTCCAAGGGAAACCTGCGATAGAACGAAGGATACTTTCAATGGACTCCTCGCGTCTTGATAACCTTGAAAGAAACAGCGCCTTCCTGTAACGTGGATTAGATGCATTGACTGTCTAGTTCATCAGCTTACAGAAAGAGCAGCCATGGGTCCGTAGTATTATAGACCAGGCCAAGCAATTCATCGAGTGAATTGTTTACTGGGACAGGGGGTTGATGACGATTATCTGTTACAACTGTGTCAGAATCGCCGAGTACAAGATTGAAGGAAACCGACTATCGAGCTTGTGCCAGTCGCGTTGGGCTTGTTTTTCCGCTGCCTTGAGAAAACATTATCAACTTCCGAAAGTACATATGTTTATAGCGCTTACGATGAATTGGCTATATATACTTAGAAAATGCGCTTTGGAGCTCCTGCAGTCTCGTAACACGTGAATAGCACGCTTAAATTCTTTTGCATGAACACATGCACGAGCAGTAACAAGGATATTCTCCTCTTGAGCCTCTAGCTCGCTTTCCATGGCCCTTACATCTGGCGGACGATCGTTCAGCAAAGGGGCGTCTGCGTGACGTGTAGGATTCAAGTACAACGGATTTTGAGTCAACTTCTGTGGACATCCTGGGGAATCCCCTCCAAAAGGGGTAGAGGTTGGTGGCGATCGAGCTCTAGCTGGAGTGGATGTTGAGAAGGCAGGTATGAAAGATGAAGAGAGATTGACAAGTTTTCTCTTATTTGGTGGGATGGAGAGATGCAGCTCAGCGGCCCTGTCCACAATTAGATTGCTGGATGTAGTCTGAGTTAATGCATACCATTTCGATGCTAAGATAAGGCCACGGTCAGAACATTCTTGAATTGCACTCTTGATTTCTGCCACCATCTGAGTATCCACAGCCAAGGACGTCGTCATATTGGCACGATTATTGAGCTACGATCTTGAAGATGTCGCCACTATCTCGACGAGAACAAGGTCTCGATGTCAGCATAGAACCAAGGCAATGATCCTTGGGTGTTCGAGAAGTGAGTGTTCTGCTTAGTATCGCTGGTTTAAGTGGATTGACTCGAACAGTGGATGAGAGCAACTTGAGCTCACAGTCAAACTCTTTTTGAAGCGCTCGGTAATACAAAAACCGGGCAATACGAAGACGTAGAGTCTGGCACCAAGTATGACAGAGCTGGCAAAGCTCACGTAGGCTCAAGCTGTTTTGGACCTCTGGACCAGATCGCGTTTCGTTCAGCTGAATCACGTGTCGTGTTGTCAGTTTACAGAGTTTGTCACACTTATTTATTCAACTAAACTTTTCGAGTCACGACTCACATATTCAAAACGTTGATTTCATAGATGGCGTATACACCACTTGTAACCTTGCTTTCCCTTGTCACCATCTTTGCCATTCGCATTTACCTGGTTTTACCAAGTGCCCATCCTTCCCGGCAAAAAGTCGGAAGGCAATCAAAGACTTGCAGTCTAGCAGTCTTTTTGGGCTCAGGTGCGCTTTCCTCCGATATCATTGTCAAGACCACTTCTTGTGGATTTGTTCGTAGGCGGCCATACTGCCGAAGCCTTGACTCTCGTCTCCGCCTTGGACTTCTCCCGTTATACCCCGCGTACATATATCATTTGCGAAGGTGACATTCTCAGTGCAGAAAAGGCAACTTCTCTTGAATTGGCAAAAAATTTATCTCCAGCTGTGCGTGAACAAGTTCATTCCTACTCGTGGTTTTGACTAATTCTACCAGAATGGTACTCACTATTCAGTCCTAACAATTCCGCGCGCGCGACAAGTACGTCAATCACTTCTCACCACGCCACCTACCGCACTGTGGTCTCTTGTGGCAAGCACATACTTGTTCATTTTGGATCCAGCCTTTCGGACGGGACAGATAGCCTTTGCAGATGTCCTGTTAATAAACGGTCCAGGTACTTGCTTCGTTATTTGTATTATAGTATACCTAAATAAAGTGCGTTGGGGACATGTCATATTCCTTCAAAGCTGACATTGGTCATAAGCTCTTTGGACTGCCAGCTCCGCAGATCATATATGTCGAATCTTTCGCCCGGGTACGATCCCTTTCACTTTCCGGTAAACTCTTGAAACCTTTGGTGAACAGGTATGGTTGGTGACAAAGCATGGACTTCTCTCATTAACACAATGCAGATTTATTGTGCAGTGGCCGCAACTATCGGGAGCAAGAACTCAGAGTGAATATCATGGTTGGCTAGTCTAGCTAGAAGCGATGTTCGCTGGACCGGCGACTGATTACTCACTACACCTCTACCCTCGTCACAAAATGGGAAGTCTACAAGGAGCATCAGCTGGAAATATATGAGGACAACATGAGTTACTTCTGAAGAGTGGTTAGATGGAGTCCAAAAGAGTGATCCTATCGTACGGGAGAAAAGTCAACATTGGTCAAACAAACGCGCGCTGCTATGTTAGCCTATTTCCTGGTCCACCTATCTTCTCCGCTGTTTCCGCCCCTTCGGGGGCTTGCACTACGCCCACGGCCACCTTCTCTTTTGCTTGGCTCCCATCCACCTCCGCCTTCAGTCTTCCTTGGATTCAGACGTCTTTCGAGTCTTTGTCCTGCCCTCAGAGATGAAACAAGTTCCTTTGATGCAAGTCTCAAATGCATAAAGTTGCAAAAACCCCCACGGTTACATTCACCGTTTTCGTTCTGACGGCAGCACGCTTCGCGAAAATCAGTAACTGGCGATAGTTCGGCGTAGAGAGGCCGTCCTGCCACAGCGTTAGAGACAAACTAAGTCAAAAAGAACGTATGTCACATGCCTGCATACCACCGTTCGTTGCAACTATCAACCGCAGCCTGGGCCTCTGTTTCCCATTCGTATCGGGCATATACGTTGCCAATAAGATGGTCTCCAACGTTGTCACACACCTAGAGAATGGCTGAGTACATTCAATCAGAAATTGAATGTACGTACATGGAGCTCAAGGAGGTGCCCGAACTTTGCTAATTCACAGTAGAGGTCTTCATAAACCGCATCGAAACCTTCCTGTAACTCCTTTTCGGTAAGCTTGCAGACAGGGTCATGGGCAGGATTGTGGTAGACGTTCGGAAGGAGAATCGTTTGGGAAAAGGGGGGCTTGATGTGTTTCCGAGAACAACGGTCTCCGTGGCGGCAAGCACCAATCTTCTCATGCAAATATGGTCAGTCTCTTGAGCGAATTGTATACCAGAGACGTACTTTGTAGTAAAACGAACAGTTGACTCGGTCTTGTTCAGTACCGAAGATGTTTGCCTGGGAAGTATTCAATGAAGCATAGAGTCGCAAGTCCAGTGGCAGGCTCACCAAATGCGACGCCATAGCGGTAAGTTATCCGTGTCTGTTTGTAGGCAGTGACTAGTGATTGGTACCAATGGTGAAGGTTCACGTTCAGTGGCAAAATCTGTGCTGACCAATACGGTTCGACTGAGTCACGTGCCGCTGTCCTTTCAACCCTGGAGTTCTCGATCGCTACCCTACATACGTTGTTTGGATGTGCAAGTCATATCTCCTACTGGACCCGGGTAGTGCTTGATCCTTGTAGCTGGGCCTATTATTCTGCATTTATTCACAAGAACATCGTCTGCCGACGACAGATGCCAACCTTGCGCAATCGCCAAGTGCAAATCCTCTAAACATCCCGACTTAACCGCTCAACAAACGGGTAATATTACGACTTCTATGTAGGTGTGTGTACCTTATACCACGCTCAAATCTCGTGCTCTCGTTTCACTTTACTTGGCTGTCAGGCACTTTGATTCTTCCATGCAGACTTGACGATAAGTACCACTCCGGCGATAGAGGTCATGAGGTACGCCTTACTTCGTGTTCTTGGCAATGTGAAAGTAGAATTGTTTGTCTATTTGTTCTCTGAGATTCTTGATGATTCTGATCTCTACGACAACATTTGGACGTCGACTCGAGAAATCGTCAAACTTTCCTAATCTTCGTTGAGCTTGTGTACGTCGAATATTTTGATAGGCGAACCCTCACAGGTTTTTTCCAAAGGCGATCGTTCAGTTCCCAGAATACCCAGAGTGGTTTATGACCTACGACCCAGTCAGTCATATATATCTGGTAATGGAATGAGACCATGCCTCTCGCTGAACATGAATTAGGTCATATCGCTTTTGGGAAGCTTTGTTTTACCTGAAGATCTGAATAGATTGTGCAGTTCTTGGTGCAGAGCGAGAAGGTCAAAACCGGTTACCGAACTGGTGGTCACTTAAGATAAAGCTTACCTAACTTCCTGATAGCCAAGCTGGAAGTTTCAACAGGACGTATATGAACAATAATACACAGGAGTATTATACAGAACAATTCATGCGACGAAATGGTTCCCAGGACATAAATGAGTCATCAGAAGGGAGTGGAGAATCCTTTTTATCAAAGTCCGTTGGCATCACGCCCCAAGACTGTAGATGAGATGTAGCTTTGGACGAAGGTCGTCGTGGGCTCGGGCTATACATTTGGTTCGACGCAAGCATGCCAGGGTTCGAACGAAATCCTTCTTGGTTCATCAAGCCATCTTCCTGCGAGATTATTCCCAGTGTGTTACTATATGCAAATTCATTTGTGAGGTTTCTAGTCAGAGACTGAAAAAACGGTGCATACGTGGTGAAAGTATCAAGGTCGGAAATGCGTGAATTTACTAGGCAAGTAGATCCTATCTGGTGCCTTGGAAATCGAGCAAGGATGTCCGCAACTCGGCGGAGTTGCACTGAAAGTTCGAGAACGGTGCCGTAGTTGATGGATTCATCAAGACACCCACAGTGTCCCTCATACTGCTTGATAAAGCGGGTTTCGTCTGCTCGGCCTGCCTTTATCACTCCATAGCCACTCGAAGTAACCAGATTCGACGTAGAGAACATCGACAATAAGTCGTAGTCAAGAGATATGTTTGGTTGAGTAGCAATTGCGACATGTGGGTGAATATACTCTTCTGCTGGTGTCAGAAGAACAGGCGATGGTGTGCTTTGTGGTGATGAGGTACAACATTGCGAATGCAAAGAAAATGGCCGACAACCAGGCTGAGGTAGTACGGGAATGGAGGGATGTATATCGGAGGATCTGGCTGTCGAAGAACGCATCGATGGGTGCTCGATAAGAGATGATTCTCCACTTTCTGACGGAGTTCTGGAGCAGGATGCATCAGACATAGCCTGACTTTCTGGCAGCGCGTCATCAATATAAGGGCGAGGGTGCCATCTGTCACCCTGATTACTTGCTGTCTGGGACCACCGAGGATGAGGCTTGTTTTTTAGCTGTAAAACGAGTTCAGAATATACTGACTGGTCACAAAACTGGTTACCTCGCGAATGACGCCTTCTAGTTCAGCAATGCGCTTCAAAAGACATGCAATTTCATCTTGAGAGTCCGACCTTTGGCTTGGGTCATCGATCTCGTAAACGCATAGGCCTGTCTAAACGCACGCATTAAATAATCAGTAGAATGTGGATGAGTTACACTAACAAGTCCAAGTTGTGTGCACCGTGCACATGCTGGCCGCTTGCGGTCGCACTAATAGTAAAGTCCAAGTCCACTAGTCAATGGCACAAAAGGCGGCATCAAGTGGAGAGGACACTCACCATTCGTTTCGAGTTGTGGCAATTGAGACATGATTGGGTTGTTCGATTGCGACGTCTGACGAAAAAAAGAATCTATATTGTCGAACAAGACGTTTCGTGAGAGTAGCACTGACCTCTTGCGGTGATCACCTTCAGCGGGAGGGCTGCAGGCGGATGCATCTCTCGTTTTGGTTTCGAAAGACATAGTGATAAAATAATCAAGGGAAATCGATGATGGGGAGATTGTACTTGACGTGATAGGGCTTATGGTATTTGTAGCTAGTTCCAGTTCAATAGGATTCTTCTGGTCTCCGGAAATCGGGTTCCAGGACTCCATCAAAGACTGCATTACCACCAAAGAAAGACTGTCACTCGGGGCAGACAGCCGAGAGAAACCAGAGAGTAGACGATTCTCCATGATATCGGAATGGGCCAAAAAAGAAAGTGCACCTCAGAGGTCCATGTGAACTGAACAATATCATCATCAAAAGTGACAAGTCGCCCATTGATTTGGCGCACAGCCAAGCAACATTGAAGAAGACTCGGCCAAGTCAACTGGGCACTTCGAACTAAATTCGGAAAATAACATAGGCAGGGACCGTTCCTCACACAATCGAAATTTCCTTACTAGCGGTTCAATCTACGTCCGTGTCCTATCCTGGCACGGAAAAGTACGGAACGCCTGAGTCGCTGATACCGTTTCCTTTAGTGGCATCCGATGATAGGCTGGGGCAGGAACTTTGTCGCTACCAGTGTACGCTGCCGCTTTGCACTACGGCAGTTAACATGACAGGTTCCAGATTTTGCTGTCAATGTTTTCTACAACCACCGTTGTTGCCAGGGTTTGCCCATCGTTGTACTGGGTAAGCGATTCCTGGTACAGGTTTTCGTAAGAGCGTGCTGGAAACGATAGCTCGCCCAACCTCTCCCCCACAACTGACCTTTCCCCTTAACAGGTAAATTCCCAGAAACATCACGTGCGTGAACAACTCTTTGTTGATCGCTGTCCCTTACCTCTTCCTTACCTCTGTGCCACCATGTCCCTGTCCGTCGTTCACCTGTAGCTACCACATGTTGAGCCTTGTTAGACATGGAATATAAGTCATAATCCAAGCCTAATATGGTGTGATTTCCTTAGTTGCACACTTCCTCCAATAATTCACCTCTAACCTATAACTTCATTTCAGGGACATTGACTGGCAATGCTACCTGGTGGTGTTGAGACCATCAGGCACGTTGTCAATGGCTGTCGGCAACGTTGATTCCCATACATGTTGGGGCTGCCCTGAGATCATGCTGATGATTGATCTTGCCTCTTGCTTGCTGTTGCCCACAATGAGCTTGTTCTCTCACTCAAAAATTACAGGAAATTTTTGTAAAAAATGGATTTCACCACAAGTAGCATTACATAGCAATATTAATACAAATTATGACCAGTACAGACAAAGTCAGGGGGTAAATCAAATATCAGAAGAGATTTGAAGCACCTTGTGTTGTGTACCTTTTCTGCAAGCTGGGCATTGTCCTCATCATTGCTACTGTCATTGCCATCATCACTGCCTTTGACATCTTGTCCACATGCATGCTCTCCATCAATGTCCATTGCATCTTCCCTCCATGGATTATTGACTCTGACACCAAGGATGAGGAAGCTAGTGAAGCCTGGCAGAGCAGTGAGTTTGTGAAGGCACCACATGTGAAACTTGTTGAACTGATGGAGCTGTTCCCACTGCTGATGGATCTGATGGCCGAGTGCACTGTCCTTGCCTGCAATGATGTCCCCCCTCTCTTTCAGATAGGCCTCTTCATTCTGTATATAGGTTACAAGCTGTTGGATTTCAATGTTGAGGCAGTCAACCTCTTCATGAGCCTGCTGAATCTTGAAGTACTTGTCCATCATGATCCATGCAGCTGGTGCAGCCCAGGGACATTCACATACATCTTTGCACATATCTGATAATAAGTCAAAGTTGGCAAGAAAGGTATACTCCACTACAAGATCCCATGAGAGTTCAGGCCATGGCAGGAAAAGGGCATAAGCAACAGCATTGTACTTGTCCAGTGTGTTCTGTACCACTTGCAATTGAGCCTTGAGGGCATTACCAATGTGGTTTCATAACTTGTATCCCATTTGCACCAATGTCAGTGGCTAGTTGAAAGAATAAACAGATTAAACACACCCATTTGCAACATATTCATCTTAGACAATTCAAACATCCTCAAAACCACCAATGCCTCCAGGTTATTAAGACATTGCTGGTAGCAATGTTTAGCCACCATATCTGCTGTGGTGCTCCACTTGGGGCTTGTTTGACTCCATCAGGTTGTGATTCCTAGTTTTGTTTCCAGGCCCTGAACAATCTTGAGGTCTTTTTCATAGTTTTTGAGTGTGTAGTGACATTCTGTCTTGATTGACCTTGTATAAATAATCCCATGTTTGTGTGTTTTGGGGGTGATCACAAGCCACTTGGATTGTGCCTCATCTAATGCCCTCCTGAATCTTGTATTAGGATTGCAAACAGTGAAAAAGATGGTATGTACTGGCTTGCTTTGAGATTCACCAACTTCTGGTAATACTCCATCTGCAGCATCTTCTCTAGAGGCTCTCACAACAGCCCCTCAAGATACATTTTCTCCTCAGACAATCATTGCTTGAAAGTGTCAAAGCTCACCACCCCCTGGTCCTTCATCTGTTTCTCCACTGCAGGTAAGCCATTGATCAGTTTGAGTGCCTGCTGGTAGTTATTGACAAGAAAGGTGCCTGAAAGTTTGCATTAGTTGACAAGGAAGAGCAAACCAAAGAAACATGTCTACTCAGGCTTTGGTAAGTCTCCTGTTGATCCATATGTTTGGCATATTCTTGAATGCTCTGCTTTTAGTGAAAGATGTTGGTATATCATACACATGAAGCCAGGGCATTGGATTCCAAAAAGAATTGTATGCAACCCTTGAGGTCCTCAAGGCCCAGGCCTTCAACATACTTTGCAAGGGAGGTGAGTTGACAGCACTGATTATGAGCATGGCTGTGGAAGCTGCCAACAAGTGATTTGTATCTGAGTTCATGGGCATGAGGTTCAAGAGGGCTGTTGGCCAGCATCATATGAAATTTACAGCCAATGTCATAACCAGTGCCAATGCACAAGCCAAATGTCTCCAGCAATTTGTTCACCATGGCCAAGGGATATTTTGCACTGCAGTAAGAAGTGAGTAGGGGGATACAAATGCTCAAGCAGATAGATACTCACAGCTCCCCACTTTGAATCATGTTAGCAATTAATAGAACAAAGCCATGGCAACAGAGACTGAGAAAGACACCAGTCTTTTCAAAAATCCCCCATATGCATGCCATCAGCTCATCAATCATATTCTTCTATTGATCTGTGCAGGCATAGGATTCTGAACTGGCTGTAATAAACTGGCTCACCTCATTGCTTCCTGTGGGCAACATCTCCTGAAGGGCACCTTTAGCCCATTGATTGACTGCTTCCCTGCTCAGATAATAGTTGCTATCAAGGTCACAATTGTCCCACAACTCTTTCAAAGCCCCTGGTGTCAAATCCTCATTCTCATCTTCAGTTGCAGAGTCTCAACAGATAAAATGCTTAAGGGAATCATTCTCATACATCATCATCAAAATCTCAAACATCATCTCTTTTTCTCCCTCCAGCTTGTAGATGCATGCAGGGCATGCATGGCAAAGCCACCACTTTGGTGTGTTGCACTTGAGGGTGGCCTGGATGCATCTTTTGGTCTCTTCACAAATAGATAGGTAGACATCATAAGCAATAGAGAATTGTTTGCTCAGATATGATTGGAATGGTACACTATGTAAGTTGCATAAACTTTTAATGAATTGCCTGGATGGCAAGATGAGGGCATCAAAGGTGAGTTGTCCAATAGAGTTCCATGGCCCATGTGGTGAATGTGACATTGGGATGGTATAGTGCAGATGGGATGAGACCACACTCAACCAAGGCAGAAGCAATGGTCACACTACTGCTGAGCATGGAAACATCAAGGGAATAAGTTTCTGTGAAGCTGTCAGTAGTGTGCAACAATGTAAGGTGGCAAAACTACTCACCAAAGATATCAACAACCCTAATGGCTTGAGTCTCCTGAACAACTGCATCTGAACTTAAGGGAGTGGCAAGCCTCACTTCTAACACCCTGCAAGCTTCACTCCACTGCAGATATATACCAACCATGGCATCAAATTGCATGGCAAAGTCCAGGTTACAACAAATAATTGCATCTTGATGTGCATGATATTCCCTCCACATCCTTTGTTGGGAAACCTCTGTCAGTAGCTCCTGAAATATGCCACAAGCATGGCTCAAGTTGAGCGTAGCATCACCATTAATGATGTGGTCAACATCAATCCATTTGCCATCGTGGTCATAGTCATGATCATCCTCTGGAATATCTTGTATACCATCAAGTGCATGTTGTCTTTCTTTACTACATTGATAGAGTTCAGAAATGGCTGAACACAGAAAACACCTCAATATATACTCCTGATGCAATGTGACTGGTCACATATCAAAAGCACATGATTTTACTTTCATGCTCCATTCATACTTATATTCATATTTCATACAAGCCAAATAAAGAAAGCCAAGCATTATAAAATATGTACTACAAAGACCAATTACTTACCATTCCATTCTTACTGTACAAGTTTTCCATTACCCATGTCAGCAATACACTTCTGATGTGAGACAGTCTCACTTATCAATATTACTAATACAAAAACAAAGCATTGCAGACTATTTTACATTACAAAACATTACTTACTTTTTGATATAAAAACCCTACCAAATTTAGACTACAACACAAAAGAATCCACCTCTTTAAACTATACCATTCAGCTGCTGCTCTTCTGAGTAAAAAATCTTCCTGCTCTATGTGTTTCTCATCCTGCACAATCCTAGTCCAGGGTTCTTCCCTTCCAAATGCCTGCCATTGAGCAAAACCTCTATTGCTAGTGTGCTAGCCAAGTTGGCCATTGGGCCTCATGTACTGCTGACCATGGATAGTGTTTCCTCCTGAAACTACTACTTGATGCCAAACAATTCCCCTTCATATTAAATCTCCTTCTCCCTCTACTCTCTACAATGTACAACCATTTAAATAGTGTTTCTGACCACCTTATTCTTTAGTTGACTACAGTCACTAAACCTCTTCCCACTAGATTCCTTTTTTCCTTTGATAGAATTCATTCTCTACTCCTGAGCTCTCTACAGTACAGTTCTAGTACCTAGGAACCTGCTGAAATGAGCCCTTGCAAAACACACTAGTGCACCCCTACCACAAAGACCTGCTTGTCTGGGTTGTTGTGTCCTCCAGAGTTGCCTAGCTCCTCAATCACTACACATGTCTAGACCAGGTTGCACACCATCAACATGCTTGAAGATCATGGTAAGCATTTTACCAGTCTACAGCACAATTACTCACCTTGCTGCTGTTCTCAAACTTTCTTGTTCTGATGCTTTCATAATGCTTGTACTCTTGCACAGCTTGAAGTTTGTACTTTTAAGGAGCACAAAGGACCATCACATAAAACTTTGAACTTGCCTTTACTTGACTTTCTTTGTCAAAGCATCAAGGAGCATTGAAGTTAGCATGAAACAAGTTCATATCTTTTCATGTGATCACATAAAACATAACTTATATTTTCACATTGGATCACCTTAACTTCTAACTCCTGAGTCCTGGTGCTTGAAGTTGGCAACATCTAGGTGAGCTGTCTCTTTCTTCTTACTGTGGCCTCCCTCTTTGCAGCATGCTTAGTTTCTTCAGGAGTCACCCTTGGGACCAAGAAAACAAGCATGCTGTGTAGGTGGAGACAGTGAGCCAGTCAACAACATCTTTAGCTTTATTAACCACCTTCCTTCACAGGATCCTTAGTGCAAGTCCACTCTTTTCATGTGCTCAGTGAGTGCTCTACATACCTATGATTTCTATCTGAACTGCCATTTTAGACATGCTCGAACACAACTTTAGAAGGCCATCCCATTAATTTTATAGTACTTTCATACATGTAATGAATGAATTTTCAATTGCAACTTTAAAAAATCTTCAAGTCTTAAGATTGAATTAGAAACAATATATTACATGCAACTACTTATTTTTAGCAACAATACAGTGGCTCAAAAGAATGTGCATGTCAAGGATCAGGGATCAGCATTAGAAGGGAGTGACAGCCACAACTGCTTGGCAAGAAAACTACTTTGAAGGCAAACATGAGCAGAGAAAAAGAATCAATGCCAAGAGACCTTGCCAGCCATGTAATTTCAGGTGAAAATCATTGCTGCAGATGCCAAGTCTGTTGTCTGAAAGACTGAGAGTTTCAAGTGCTGACCCACTGCTGTTTCTGCAGCCACTCTAGAGCTAATGCCAGGACAAATGATGGAAACAGAGTGGAAGTACCAACTGCTCTGGGTAAACACCAGGGATGTTGCTGCATACAACAACTTAAGAGCACTCTTCATCCAAAATTTCTGTCTGAGCAGAGAGAGTTGCTGAGGATGGACTGGGCCTGGGATGGAGGGGGTCAAAACACCACAATGCAGAGGGGTGGGTTTACAGAGCTGAGCCAGGGCTGGAAGAAGGTGAAGATGAAGTGGCACATGCTGACAACCCACTTGCAGAAGAATCTGACAAATACATGTCCTCATTGTCTGAGATGGGTGCTGGTAGCATGCACTTGATGGATGCAGGGACTCATTGACCTTGTGCATTGCAATGTTTTCTGTGTAAAGTTTGACCCTCATTGTTACAGCATGAAGCAGGGCTTTGATGGAGTATAGCAGGAAAATGGTGTAGACCACTTGACACACTCAGCAGCGTTATAGCAGGAGAATGGTTTGGACTAGTTGAGCACTCAGGGGTGGGTCTTGCACCACAGATACCAGGCTGTTTGTGCAAGCATGTTTCCAAGCCTTGATAGCAGCTGTAAGGCTGTAGTAGCCCTGAAGCCAGCTTTTTTTGCTGCCAGAAAGTTCATTAATCTGTGGAGCAGCAGCATGCCTAGATAAAAAAAGGTTAAAGTTACTGCAATGGAAAATAAGAGTTAAAAAATACACATCATGTCTTAAATATACCAGTCTTACGTTCATGGAAAACCACATAGGCTACCTTCTTGCACTGTAAGAGGTCATCTGGTTCAAAAACATCAGGCCAGCCATGCAAATGCTCTTTCTTGGCCTACACATCATTGATATCAAGGTTGCTGAGGTCAGGTACTTGAGGGTTCTTGCCCTTTATGGAGGTCATGGCTGCTATGCTTATTGAGGATTATGAAACAAATGATGAGGAAAAGAACTCGGTTTAACCAAATTGAATCGATGTTCTGATGGATCATACTATCAGTTCCCATGCCATCATATCCCACAGGTGAATCAACCAAAGAATAAACTCAGTTGAAGCATGTTTAACAAAGAACACTCAGCTGAAGTGCATGTACATTGTTCAACTCAATGGCTAGCACAATGGATTTGTGCAATGATCATAAAAATACCCATTGGGCTGCACATAATCCTGACTGACCTGTTCAACTGCTGCATGTTTGTTCCTTCAAGCTGAGCACCAAGTCCTGTGCATTAATGAGGACTCAGAATATCCTCAAGAAGAATGCAAAAGCCAGCCTGAACCTTGTGCAAGAAGCTGTCTCTGCATATCTTAAGGACCAGGACAAGTTTATTGAGGACCTGGCAAAGCAACACCTGGTAGACAAGGAGCACATCCAGAAGATGATAACTCACACATCTACTTATGCCTCAACACATTGTCCCTCCCTTGAAAATGCAATTGTTCATTTCAAGTCGATGGAAGTTAATGAGGGTAATTGTTTTATTATATTACATTGCTTTCCAATTTTACTATTGCATATTGCCAGATTATCCTCCTGGTGATTGCTTGAAACTCAAGGAGATCTGAGAAAAACTTAAGAATGACCCCACATTGGATGTGTTGACAATAAGCGAGCAACATAAGAAGGAACCTATCAAGGAGTTGGTTGAACATTGCACTTTCAAAACACAAGGATCATGCAGTAATAACCATGCATCAGCCCTTGATGCACACAAAAATATCAAAGCTATCACCACAGGGGTACATCTCCTAGTATATTCTTCTAACTTGAATTTCTTGCCCACTGGTAAGTTGCAGATGCAGTATCTTTTTCTTCACACAAGTGTGCACTCTTTTGCTTTTTTTTTCTGTAGTCATGTGGAAGACACTGCTACCACATATCCACTGTAGCTTCTGATGATACAGTACTGAAGTTCTTTTTAAAAATTTTGAAGCTAAACTACACAGAGGTACTTACTAAGTTTAAGATGTATGTTTGCCTTGAGAATCACAGTATGTCTTGTCATTTTTGAGTCCTCACAACATGCTAACTATAATGACAGGCACCACAACACTAGATATGTTGTCCTCCATGCATGCTGAGTGTACAAGCATCATTTTGGATGGATTGCATGAGTTTATAAGGCTTGTTGATTGCTGCTTCAATTTTGAGTGTCCTCTAGGTGCAATTCTTGTGAATGAAGGGGTAAAAATGCATTACATGAATTATGATACCACGATTGTTGAGAAGTACCATGTCCATCTCATTGGCTGGCAATAGCATTTGGCAGCTCCTCAAAGATTTTTACTGTAGACAATGTGTGGCTTTTATGCTCTTCCCTCAAAGATGGTGTCTGTAAGTGGATGTTCTTCACAGCAGAGGAACAGAGAGAGCATGACTGGAAACTCACCAAGACATGCTGCCAAGGGGTCATCATTGGAAAGAAGTGGAAGTCATGCTCAAACAAAGGCAAGCTCAGGATGAAGAGCAAAGGGCTGCAATTTAAGAAGAAGAAGACATTGCAGCTGCCACTAGGTCTTGCATATAAAAATGCCAAGTTCATCAATGATGAGGAAGAAGAGTCACAGGCCAACAATGACCCCAACAAATCTGAAGCCAGCAGCAATGAGGACAATGACTAAATGTTATAGCTACCAAGCCATTTACCTTGATATATGCTGTCAAATAGCTCTTTTATGCTATTTTTTATAGCCAATTATGTGTTGAAATTTTCTTTTTGTGCACTGTAACTATATTATTCAATTTATGAAAAGAAGTAATTTTCTTATGTTACTGATATGATATATAACATATAGAGTGAATATTGAGCTGGAAGAGAGAACAAGTATTATTTCAATTTTTTACAAAAATTTCCTGTAATTTTTGAGCAAGAGAATGAGCTCATCATGGGCAACAGCAAGCCAGGGGCAGGATCAATTGTTGGCATGATCTCTGGGCAGCCTCAATGTATATGGGATCCAACATTGGTAATGCATCAGTGATCAACATTGCTAACAGCTGTTGACAATGTGCCTGATGGCCTTGGCACCACTAGGTAGCATTGCTGGTCAACATCCTGAGATAAAGTTATAGGTTAGAGATGAATTATTGGAGGAAACATGTGACTAAGGAAATCACACTGTATTAGGCTTAAATTATGACTTATATTCCATGTCTATAAGGCTCAATATGTGGTAGCTACAGGTGCTGTTGTTGCTCTCCTCAGCTCCCAATGTCATGAACAAAGTATCTTGTAGGTCTTTCCCTCTATTACTACCTCTATAGCTGCCTGAATTATGCTCCCTACCTCTTCTCAGCTTTTCATGATTTGGCATGACCTGCCCAGCTCTCTCCATGCCTTGCCTTGACTTACTCAGTGTTCAGAATAATGTATTCTGCCTAGTTCAGCTTCCCAAAATGCACATAGATGTGTTTACAATGCCCAAGTCAGTTCAGATACTCCATAGAGATGTGGCACTAACATGCCATTGATGCCAGCCTACCATGGTGTCCACTGCCAGCTGCTGCCTTCCTTGCTAATGGCATTCACTCCTCATGGTGCATTTTCAGCCTCACAACTCACTGCTCTCTATCCTGACAAGTCTTCCTCTCTTATTTGCCATGATATGGCTGTGTTTTGTAGTCTACTGTAATTTAGCTCCGATTCTAATGAGATTACAATGAAAATGAATTTTTCGTGAGAATCAATGAATTTTTTGATTTTTTAATGTGTACAGCTGATTTAGGAGCATACTATACAATATATATTTATGTATTTACCTGAGTGGACAGACAAGCAAAGTTTTTCAAGTTGGAGTGAGTATGCACTGGATTATTGACTGGTTAATGTGTGAACTGATTAGTCAGGATTTGATGTCAGTGTGAGGAAGAGTAAGCACTGCAGGAGTTGGCTTATATCCTCTTGAAATATATACAGAAGTTATAGTTAAAATCCTCCATTTCAATTCCAATCAATAATCCTGGAACTAAGTTTGAAGATTCTTCTTATAACTTCTGGTACTTCTTCTGCATATTCTCAGTAATTGTATTTGAATTGTTTTCATTATATTATTTTCATTTATTTTATAATGAAAATTTAAATCTAATAAAAATTAAATCATCATATCATCTCCAAATAAATATGAATGATATTGGAAAACTTAACTTCTTTGATTTTGAAGATACTTGCCTGGGTCATTATGTTGTCAGCATTGCCATCAACAGGGGTACTCATCAAGGAAAACAGCATAATAATCACAGCCAGCATTTTCAAAATCAAAGAAAAACATCTTCACAAAGTTTCCAATATCATTTATATTTATTCAGTGATGCCACACTGAATATATTGAATATATCTTCTGGTTTTTTTCCCATTTTTTTCTGCAGTGATATTTGTGATACAATCCTATTTTCTGCTCTGTTTGTAGAGTGAAATATATATACCAATATATTCTAAACTAAATTCACATTGAATTCCCTGACTTTGTGCAGGAACTTATAAGTAAATCATCCATTGTTTGTTTCAAATATATTCCAGGAGGATATAAGCTAAGTTCCACAGTGAAGGGAACTTGAAATGATAGACCTCTTTGACTTACCCTTGTTTAGTTGTTTGTTTGATTTTCCATGCACATTATTAAGCAACTTCTTTTGATCACCATCACCATGAAGGCTGAAATCTCTAAGTCTGATATGATATTCTTGAGGGTCTCTGCAGGATACTGGAACTTGTGCAGCAATAAGAACACAACAATGCATTCTTGTGGTGGCACCCTCTTAGAAGGGTCCTGGACCAGCTTGTGGAGCAGCTGGAGCTACTCTAGGTTCATGGGCATTCCTCAAGGTATCCATTGGTAGAGGTACTTGCTTGGGGCCTCATATGGGGAACAGCCCATCTTCTTCCATTGCTGTGCTGATTGGCCATCTTCTCCTACAAAGACATGATTATTTGTGAGCAAATAATAGAAGTCTGAATGCAGCATACCCTGGAAGTCATTCCAGCACTCCCAGCACTCATTAATTAACACTGTCTCCCATCCTTGAGAGAGACACCTGGGATGACTATTATTTGTCTTTTGGAGGGCTGCATCTTGCTGCTGCTTGTCAGTGGCATGTTTGTGGTCTACTTTTTTGATTGTGGGCATGCTTGAGACAACACATCTTAGCATTATTGTCAGCCTTGATCTCTTAATATTTGTACTTGGAGGCATACTCATCATCTCCATCATCCTCTTCCCTCTCTTGGCCCATGTGAGGCCAGCATAATGACATCCTTATCATCAGAGTTAGAATAGTTTACAAGCAGCTCTGGCACCATAAATTTCAATGAAAATGTATACCTCATCAATTGATGGACTCTAATGAGTTCTTTATCCATGCCCTGTGGCACATTGCAAGGAAACTCCACTGGCACAAAAACAATGGGCTTGTCATTTCTGGCCTTTCTGACCTTCTTGGATGAAGGCCCTAGGACTCTGTGACCCTCAGGCATGCTGGCAGAGGCAGGACCAGGGCCTGCTGCAAACAAGAAATCTTCTAACTTGTTCATGCAGTTATCACCCTGAGGAATGTTGTCCTCAGAATAAGGGAGGGCAGGGGCTCTGATCTCAGTTCTGCTTGTCTAAGCTGGTGAGGGCTCAGCCCAACAAACCTTCTTGGGCTTGTGAGCAGGCTGTGGGGGGGAAGCTAAATGCTTCCCCTTACCTAGTGCTTGACAGGAAGCCTGTCCTGGCCTTGTTCCTCTGCTGGCATGCCATGTCAAGTTTCTCAAGAACTTGCATGAACATCAACTACACTACAGGGTTTTCTAAAACCATCATGTACACCTCCTCTGAGACTCTAGCATTGTGGAGATGCTGGAGGAGTGTGGTGAGCTGTTCATCTGCTTGTCAGGTCCTGCTGACCCAGAGGCTCTCATCTAAAGCAATAACCCACTAGTCAAAGAGATCTGCAAACTGGCACATAGACTTACAGGGCATCGAAGTGGTCTTAGTCATTGAGAATGCAAGATGCACCAAGAAGTCAGGATTAGGGTGTCAATGATGCAAAGTATGACAAGAGAAAGATTGGTTGGAGGACTTAGGGCAGTGTCAGCGAGTGAAAACAGAAAACAGAGTAGATTGAGAAGAACTAGAAGACTAGTATGACAATAAAAAATGGAACAGACTTGGACAAAAAGGGTTGGCAATATTGAGACTAAGGACTGACTACTGTGGTACAAAGGTTTAAGTACTATGGCAGAATGGAGCACTGGAATGATGTTGGTGGAGGTTGAGTGGGGCACTAAGACATGTGGCACAGAACTGTATGGTTGGTTTGCAGGTAGTCAGATGTGGGGGTGAGCTGCAGCAAGCCATCATGGTGTGTTTCAGAAATGTTGCCCCAAAAGTGTTAGGGGACCTATCTCTCTCCACCTTTCACCTCTCTGCCTTGCTATAATTTTTCTTTATTCTCCTTCAGCCCTTCCTTTTGGTCCTACTTTCAGCCCTCTAGCTTCAATCCTACTCTTAGCTTCAATCCTACTCTGTCAATAATCCAAACAAGTTCCCAACCCAGCAGATCAACAATGTCTGGCAATTTCTGGAGTTTGATCATTTTTGGGGATTTGCCTCTTTAGGCCTTCCCTGTGGCTGGCTGTGGCTTTTGTGTACTGTACAGTTCCTTCCCATGCATCAGAAGCCTCTGAAGCGTTGCTCCTGGCATAGGAGATCCTCAGACTTGTTCTCTTTGGATTTCCCTCTGCCAGGTGATTAGTTAGACTAGTAATCATCTGTACAACACTCAATATACTTTGGATTTCCTGTGGCTCAGTCACACAGCTGGCAGAGAGAAGTCCAAAGTATATTGAGTGTTGTACAGATGATTACCAGTCTAACTACTCACCTGGCAGAGGAAAATCCAAAGAGAACAAGTCTGAGGATCTCCTATGCCAGGAGCAATGCTTCAGAGGCTTCTGATGCATGGGAAGGTACTGTACAATACACAAAAGCCACAGCTAGCCACAGGGAAGGCCTTAAGGGGCAAATCTCCAAAAATGATCAAACTCCAGAAATTGCCAGACATTGTTGATCTGCTAGGTTGGGAACTTGTTTGGATTATTGACAGAGTAGGATTGAAGCTAGAGGGCTGAAATTAGGACCAAAAGGAAGGGTTGAAGAAGGAGAATAAGGGAAAATTATAGCAAGGCAAAGAGGTAAAAGGTGGAGAGAGATAGGTCCCCGGACATCACTCCCCCTCTAATGTGCAGCGTCCCAACATGCAGGGTAGAGGAAGTTCTAGATTGCTCTGTCAGTTGGTGAAATAGGGTAGATTCCTTGGAATCCAAGTATACTCAATCCCCTGGCTTGTACTGTGGTGCTGACATGCGTCCTTGGTCATAGTATCAGGCCATGTCATCCTTTGCCTTAGCTAATGCTCCCTTCACCTTCTCTTGTGCCACTTTCATCTGGTCCACAAACTCATTCACTGACTCATTTGTCGATGGATGTATATGAGGCTCAAAGCCCATTTGAGGATGATGGCCAGTGTTTAGGAAGAATGGGAACATCTGTGTGCCAGTGTGAATGTGGTTGTTATACTGGAATTCTGCATCTGGAAGCAGCTCATCCCAGTCATCTTGCCGCTCATTACAGAATAAGCGCAGATACTATTCTAGCTCCTGGTTAACATGCTCTGTCTGGCCATTGGATTGAGGGTGGTAGGCAGTGGAGGTGTGAAGCTTCACATTGAGAAGGCGGTAGAGCTCTCAATGAGGTTTGGTCTGGAGACAGAGGTCACAGGTGCTGGTGTAAGAGCCAATGTACCATGACATCTGAGGCCACCA
>JABAKA010008107.1:0-29328 GCA_018857285.1 Termitomyces sp. Mi166#008 | reverse complement strand
GTCTTCCATGAGTCATCGATCGGACATCTTACTCATCTTTGATTATTGTTAGTCATTTCCCTTTACATACCGCGGGCTGATGTGTCATATAGTCTTAGTCAATAGCGCCTAGCGATGTAGTATATAAGGAAGCCTGCAGATGGAACATCTGCAGGCTTAGCAATAGCAGTGTTATACAGGCCTATCCACTTAACCGACTGTAAGGCTACCAGCGACGTCCCTCTAGTCGTCGGCGCCCACTCGTGTCCTTGCTCGCTCCTCGCTCACCTCTTGCCCACCTTCGTGGCTCGCTCGTTGTTCGCTTGTCGCTTGTATAGGCCCTGCTCGGCCCACCCCTTGGTTGGAATACCGCGGTTAGCCATCCCCTTACAATTACACTCTATCATGCATGCTTGCTTTTATACTGTTGCTATTCTGATTTATGCTATATATATATGCAGATAACAGCAATGCCTTTGTTACATCTATGGAGATAATTTGTTGACTTCAACACAATTTTGTTTATGTTGTATTTATTGTCTTATAACATGCATCAACTCAGGAGTCTACTTCCATAGAACCCTGTTTTGCCTCAATAGCAGTGAGTCTTCTCTTCAGTCCACTAGTGCCTTCTATGTTTACTCAACTGTATCACTCTTCTCTTCAGCTGGCATTTGGTCATGTTTGTACTTGTGGCTTTGAATTGTTTCTGTTATGTGTATAGTCAGTACTTCTTCTTGCACTACTTGTATCTGTTGCTCACCTTTTTGAAAGTACTGTTTAGGAGCATCAATGACCTCAGTACAAGTAACATACTAAACCTTTCTGCCTGGGTGAGAACAACAATGAAGGAAAACTGTGCTGAGACAAGATCTCCTTCTCTGAATACCTGAGGCCCAATTTCTTCATATTTGTTTCAAATAATGTGCTAAGCTTATGGATGAGAGCAGTAAGTATGGTATTTCTTTACATACATTTGTTTTCTCTCTAAATCTGTTTTTCCTTCAGTGTATTGAACTATGTTGTCTTCAGTTCTTGTATATCCTTGTCTAGTCATGCTACCCAGCACTCTGAACAGGTCTATGGTCTTGCCATAGGGAATATGTTGTGTTCCAAGGTCTGTGTCCTTGTTGGGTGTGGCATATCTGTTGGCTATATTGAGTAACCATGTTTTGTTTGCAGTGTCCTTGTTGGGTGTGGCATATCTGTTGGCTATATTGAATAACCATGTCTTGTTTGCAGTGTATAAGGCATCCCAGGGTTCTAGTTGGCCTTCCAGAAAGGAGTTTGGCTGCCTGTTTGTAGAATTTGAAGCAAGTCAAGTTAATTGGATGTCTATTATCATGTGCTATAATCTTAATAATATGATGACTATTTTGTTTGCTTATCTGAATTTGCTATTGCTGCTAGAAACAGGAGGCAAGTTTTTTTTCACCAAAGTGCTGTACATGATGAAAACTAGCTCCTCATTATTTGCTTGTCCATTATAATCAACTCTGAGAAGTCTCTATGATTTCAGATGTGTAAAGGCCTTGATGGTCATTGTGTCATGCCACTCTGGTTCCTGCACTTTGTGTGTTAGCACCCCCATTCATCACAACTGCAGGTTTTTGTATAGCATATGCACCTTCAATCTTAGCTTTGATGTATCATCAGTGGTCATCAACATAGAGCATTGTTTGACATTGTCTACAATTGGAGGATGTGAAAAGGGCATCATATAGTTTAGAAACAAACATTTCAACTGCCATGGTATATTGACTGGCTCAAGAATGCACATAGAAGAGGATGCTTTAAAGAACATCGATTTGACGTGACAATCTTCAAAATCAGCTAGTGTTGTCTTGTTTACTAGAGAAGACGATAATATTAACTAGATTCATGTTTAGATCACCCCCTAGATCTCGGACCTGCCATGCTGCACAACGGCCCCATACCTTGCACATAAAGAGTAAAGAGTAAAGAGTTGAATAAATAATGATAATAATGTCATTATGATAGCATTTATTGGTATTTGAGTGCTGGAGAGTCTATAACTAGAGAGGTCCAAAATGCTATCATATACTGCCGTCAGGTGCCCATGCGTGAGTGCTCCAGTGCATTCCTAGCAGGTCACAACTTCAAGAATTTCTCCAAGATTTATATGGTTGCTTTCGTTGCTCTCTCTGTGGTCTCGTCGACTGAAGTTACCTATTCGCTCGCTTGACCAGATGAGTTAATCAATCCGTATTGAGATGCTCGGGAGAAGCTTGTCTCGCCGCTATTCTAAGTACAAGAAGCATGATTGAGTGAATTGCGGTAGTCTGACTAGTAGCCTGTTCCTCAGCTCAGCACACGTTATTTTCCTAGGCCTATAAGCTTTAATAAGTGGCGTTTAGCGTTCCGTGTCGGGTTTCTCATCGGGGCCACGGTGACATCACCTATTCGCCTCAGAGCAGCATTACGAGCAGTACATTTTCTAATTTAAGCATGCAAGGTCGCCAACAATGAATTGGTCCAGTCTCGTCGAGACAGATTACCTCGCCCAAGAGCTCCGGTGTCTACGTACAAGCAGTAAATTTTGTTCTAAGTATGTGATGTTGTTTCCCGACGGTCTGTCAGTTTTTCGATACGGGTTGCACAGCTCCATTTTGTTCGCATCATATGTGCAGCTGGACCTACTAATCAACTGAACTGATTTGAGCGCCGCAATGGCGATGCCGAACTTCGAAATCTGCCAGTGGGCGTCGCTGACAAATAGATGATTGAGTGACCTCCATGAAAGGCCGAAGGGCTGAGTGATTGTGAAATTTCCCTCACTCAGGCTTCACCTCTCCTCCTAGCGTCGTCACAGCCTCCTGCAACCATGGTGTTTGCGCCGACGCCCTCAGATCCGTTCTATGAACTCATGCGACCACCGCCTGACGAAACACCAATACAAGCCAGAGCGAGGCAGCAGCGCGAACGAGAGGCTCAAGCACGTAGTGATGAGATAGACCAGTCCATAAAGCAAGCAAGAGAGATTGCTAAGAAGGAGAGAGCTGTCATCAAGGTACTCTTACTTGGCCAGTCGGAAAGCGGTGAGTTCTGCAGTCAGCATCTCATTTATGAACGCTCAGCATAGCATTTCCTATCATTATTATCAGGCAAATCCACCACACTTAAAAGTGAGCTCCTTATATATAGTAGGTATGAAAATTCGATACATGTTCTATTTGGCTATCAGACTTCCGAATGCGATACGCACGAGACGATTGGGAGAAGGAGCGTAACGGCTGGCGCGCCGTGGTACAGCTGAACATCGTGCGCTCCATCATAACCATTCTTGGTGCTGTCGAGGCCGAGCTCAACGGCGACTCGACCGCGGATTTAGACGACAGCGAGTCGATTCAACCCATTGAACCTGGTTCTGAGATGGAAATACCTGAATTCGGTGAGGAGCATCGGCTGCTCTCCATTCGTCTCGCACCACTGCATAATGTAGAGGCTGAGCTCAAGCATCGACTGGGTGCAGGATCAGATGCCGTGCAGACAGGCCAGCCTCTGGTTTCAACACCTTTCGAGGGTGTTTTGGATGATTCCAATCCTCGTCGGGCAATGGCTGAGTTTGCGGTACGTTCATGGAAAGATGTGGTTGACCCTGATGGTCGACCGTTACCTACAGAGGAAACCAGTGCTGGGCTGGATTCTCTGTCAGATGTCATCGCTGAGTGCAAGAATGATATGCAAGCTCTATGGAATGATCAAAATGTCCGTATAGCTCTAAAGCGACGGAAGCTGCGCCTGCCTGACTCTGCGGGTTTGTAAGTAGCTTTTCTCACTGCGTCTATTTCTTTTTCCGATTTTCAGTCATAGCTTCCTGAATGATCTCGAGCGCATCGCGTCGCGTGACTATGTAGTCAGTGACAACGACATTGTCCGTGCCCGGTTGCGAACTGTTGGGATACAAGAACATCGACTTAAATTTAAACACGGACCTTTCGATAATCCGAAAGGTGTGTACTATCATAACTTCACATCTTCCACTGACATTATTTGCGAGTAAGGGAAAGAGACCACGGGTTGGGAATGGCGAATATTTGATGTCGGAGGTTGCCGTACCTCTGTCTGTTCTTTTCTCCATTGTCATCGCAGAATTCTCCTGCTCATCGATTCACAGCGCGCTGCCTGGCTTCCCTTTTTTGACAACGTCAATGTTATCATTTTCTGTGCGGGTTTCATCAAAGTTCATCAATCATATGTACTCACCGCCATGTACAGTATCACCGGTATCAGTCTTCGATCAACGTCTCGAAGAGGACCCGCGTGTAAACCGACTGGAGGACTCAATTATCCTCTGGACATCAATCTGCCAGTCGAAACTTCTTGCAAAGACTCAACTCATTCTCTTCCTTAACAAATGTGATCTCTTACGGAGAAAATTAAAACGCGGAGTGAGAGTGAGGGATTTCCTTCCCAGCTACGGTAATCGGCCCAATGAGGTGATGCCTGTCGTGAAATGTAAGTACCTGCTAAATTTGAATTCTTGTTTTCATATTTATGTATTTACTTCCGCAGATTTTAAAGAAAAGTTCAAGGATATTCAAAAGCACTCCTCACCAGAAGTCCGTTCTGCCTACATATACCCTACAACTGTTACGGTGTGTCCAAGTCTATTGATTGAGATTTACCGTGGTTAATGACACCACGCGCGCAGGATACAGAAGCGACTGCAGTGACGTTGGAGTCCGGTAAGTTCTTGCCCCTTTTGCCATTCGTAGCCTTGATGTATTTCCTTCCTAGTTCGTGATGGTATCCTTCGTGAGAACCTCGCACATTCCCAGCTTATATGACCCCGCATGATAATCATGATATTTATGAGCTCAGATATCTGGCCTCTCACTTTGATTAGGATCGTATATGTATAACAGCACTAATAGTGGATGTACATTATGCCGTGCTGGGAACGGCTGTATTTATTATGGTTACCGTACGGTGTTCTATGCTACTTTCGCGTTCTCTCGCAGGGCCTAAGGAATGGAAGCCAAGGTGAAAGCTAGACGGGGTCGGCTTCGGAGCCTCGTGCGACTGAGCTCACCTGACAGAAGAACAAGGTGCTTGGGCCCGGTCGTTTGGCTCTATTGTATTTTGCCGATCCATAGTCCGCCGATCCCCTTGGCAGACTGGCCCTTGTGTTGTGCACTATGCACACAATAAGCAGGCGCTGCAGCTTTAAGGTGGCGACGATGACTCGTCATCTGCCTAGCGTACGCCCCTCCAGGCCGAAAATAACTAGGTATCCACCAGTACCCACTCCAGCTACTCACGTTAGCTGACCTACGTAGTCTCTCACTGTCTGGATCCGGTGATTACTTCTCGACGACATTGCACATGAATCAGAGTCTTCTGACCCACCAAGCCCATACGCGTCACTAACATAACCATTCCCATTGCCAGCCTCTCCAGCTCCAGTCCCCAGTTTTCCGTTGCATCCACGTCACTACGACTATAACCCTTCACCTGAATGCTCTCAGACATCTTCAGACTTCTACGCCGCCGCAAATCGCAGCCGCGGGCTGTCCTCGTCCCACCTGACCCATCGCGGGATTCTTTCGCAAGCCCCTTCCCACACGTATCAGAAGGAGGATATACACTCTATTACGAGCTCGAATTGCTACAGCGGAAACGCGCAGAGAAAGAGATGCAGAAGAATATCACAATCTCCGCACCTAGACCTTTCCGTGCACATACATCATCATCATCATACTCCCATGCGCAGACGCCTGGTGCCTCATCCAGCCATCATCATTCACTACGGCCACCATCTATGTCGCAGCAGCACCAGAACGCGCGCCGCCATGACACGACCAAAGCTCCACGGTCGCGTCGATCGAGACTTGAAAAAACACCGGAAGGGTCTCCAGGCCGTCCACGCCGTTCAGTGCGGAAACGGAAGAAAATAAAAAACTTCAGACAAGTTATGGAGACTCAAGCTGCGGAGCAACAGCGCACGATGATATTATTGACGGATCAGACGGATACCCCCGGTACGGCGCTTTCGCGCTTGGCTTCCAGTTCGTGCGGCCATGGTACGATGGATACACCACCAACAACCGTAGAGGATCTTATAGAAGATGAGCTTGGGGCAGTGGTAAACTTCAAGAAGCATGACGATCGAAGTGATCGTGAACGCGTCGATGCGAATTCCAGGGATCCATTCGACTCGAAGAGACCTGAAAGCATATCTTCGTATCATACTGCGATGAGCCACTTTAGTGATACATAACGCACATTTACGACGTTTTTATTCTATTTTGACGAGAATTTATGATATCGAACGACAGATGACTGATACTGATTTACAAATGTGACGAACCAATCCTCTTTTGATATCTTTCAATGCAGGCGAGTTACTCCTGTAGTGCAGTTCAAAACCTTGGATAATTTCAGTTATACTCATGATTGAAGGAAACTACCAGAATCAAGTCGATGAAGACGTCAAATGACCAAACAGAAATCGGACGCAGCAAAGGGGAATTTTCGAGTCTATCAAACGTGGTTTCGTACTCCCATCATATCAAACAAGAGTCCTCGTCCATGAGTTCTCAAGATGATGGTAGATTTAAGATAGTAAAAGTCCAGATCATACTAGTTCATCGAGGCTCAAGGTAGAGAATTCCGAAGGCCTTTCCGGTGTTCGCTCACGCGCGGCAGTGAATTCCGCCTGCCTCTCATCCTACATAGATACCCCCGATGAGGTAAACCCCTTCTCGTAGTCTACAAATCAATATCGAACCCTCTTCCACTCCTTACTACTACTATCTAAATCTACAAAAGTCACCAGTGATGTGAGTCTGTTTCAACCCATAGAACCTTCTGTACGGAAAGCCAAAACCTTCAAGCCCGCATCGACAATCTCCGCCATCGCAATTGCTGCCTCATCCTCATGCGTCCTGCCAATGTCCTGGATTGGCGCATCCTTGAAAGTCTCTGGGGAGTTATCCGCAGAGAAATATACATCAACAATCCTGCTTCGAATGAAGAAAAAGTACACACAGAGCTCATCAATAAATTTATCCAGATCGCTCAGGAATTGTGGACAGGCTTCTCTATGTCGAGGACAGTATCATCCGTGGACACCGGATTACCAGAGCAGGGTAGTCTAGCACATTCCACACCATTATGTGTTCCTCATTACTACCGTACTTAGGGTGGGAAGATAGTATGAACTCCGAAGGATCAAATCGTAGTAAAGTGGCTATGAGGCGTAACCAGCATGCTTGAAAAGGCATCGGGCCAGAGTACTTGAAGGATGTGTCCGTAATTACCACCCCCCTTATGTACTGCAGGTGCTAGGACACTAGAGCTCTAGGATTAATCCATGTGGAAATAGCACTTAAAGAAAATAAAAGGTTCCTCCTCCTCCTCCTCCTCCTCCTCATTCCTACTGTAATCAGTGAACATCTTTAGCTCAATTTCAAAATGCTGACAGGCAACTTTTGACAAATATGTGACTTACGAGTTCTGGCTGTGCAACACAGCCATGAATGGTGCAACAGGTGCCTTGATAGCATCCACAGGTCTACCAGTACCTGTCTTGTTAGCAGTTGCAAGCCAGTGCTCAAGATAGCCCTGTCACAAATCTTGCCTCTTCCTGTGGAACTGCCATAACTTGTACACCAAGGCCGGTGCTGCTTGATCAGTAGACATAAATGAATCGTCACCCATCAGTTCCTTCCCTGGTACCATAGACTTGATCAAAAGCTCCCCAGGCGCAGCCTTGACAAGTGCAAAACCTTCTGCTGCACAACATTAAAGATGGACACCTACAGAGTGGAAGAAAATCTGGTTTGGGCTCAATCAGAGCAAAGCAGAGCTCTTTGCCTCCACCATGTTCTATCAGGTCATATTCCTCCTCACACTGACCTTTATGGACAACAAGAGGGTCTCTGAGCCATGGTTTCTGGAGAAGAACACCCTGAACAAACAATTTGAGACCATAAATGAAATTCGACAGTGGTCCAAGCACAGAAAGTATGCTGTCTCCTCCTTGGGGTGGGTTGACTGTACCAGCATAGAGAACTTGGCCTGTGGATGGCTGGAAATCAAGACAACCATTCTCCATTTGCGAGCTTGTTCAGCAGCACATCGATATGCATGTTTGCAATTTCCACCTCTTGTGGCATCAGAAGGCCGGTTTTGAGGAAAGTAAGGACATTGAACTCGTTTGACAATGGAAGGTTTTTGGGGGATACATTGCTTAATGGATGAGTGTTGGCAGCACTTCTTGGAGGCGACAAGATGTTTCCAATTCTGAGTCATCAGGGTGGATGAATGGTGGAGTAGAAATGGATAAAAGCTAGAAGATGAGATAGTGAAGAGTCGGTTGTCCTTGTATTCAAGTCGTTGTCAGAGTCAGGTAGAGTGAAATGGGAAATGTGGTTCCAGCCTAGTTTTATTTGGGAGGCCTATGTGGCCTGGCTAGATTGGTCAACTTCATGGACAGTATTGCACTGCCCAAAGTACCATATGTCATCAAGGCCACAAAATCATGGTCTGGGCTGAGTCAAGCCATGCCAGTTTATAGGAACTTCGACTCAGGTTTTGTCAGAATCAGAATAGCCTCAGTCCTAGGCCAACAGCCAGGGCTTTTTTATCAAGCTGAGAGCCGGAACACCATTAGCGACAGTGAAGAAAAGTAATGACTGCCAATCAGAAACCATTTACGTTGTTGACAAAATCAAGGCCAGATTGATAGCACATGTGAAGATTGACAGATATCAAGATTAAAAACAGCACAACAAGGATGTTAAGAGTTACTGAGCACAGCTGAGTATGTGTTTCCGCCTGTCAGTTATACTTGGCTGGGAGTTGAGAGAAAATGAACCTGTCATGTCGTTCCTCAACATCCACAGGTGATGGCACATGATAAAATGATCACACATGATGTCCAACGTGTTGACGCGTCCAACTTGAACATGTGAACAAAATAAATACAAGAGAAGTCTTGGGCCCAGATCAGGTTAGGCTAACATAACATTGTACTTAATACAACTACTACTAGAATTGTGTAAAAAACCTCAGGGGGGTAACTTACTATTTAACCTTACAAGACTAAAATTTCAGGGCCTTGTACAGGTATATTTTGCTCTCTTCCAGTGTGACTGATAAGTCTAACATGAGGGAGTGAAGACCGGTGAAAATCTGTAATATATGACTTCACATGTCTTGTGATGGGAGTGAGCATGGTCAGTCTGCATAAGGAACTGATTAAGAGCACCATTGAGTTGAAGCAGAAGGAGCAGAAGGAGGCAAAGGCAAATGTGGTAAGAGATCTGTTCTTAAATCTTCTCCTGAATCACTCATTGATTGAACATTCCAAACTATTATTCAGCATGCTCACCTTGGGTAAGAAATTCACTATGTCTCATTTGTATTTTGCAAATTCCCCATGTAAACATACTGAGTCTTTAGTTGGGAACACAAATTTCAAGGTTGTGTGAGTGTCATGTTTATTGTAGGGCTGCAACTCACAACTGTTTTTATGGCTCACAGTTGCCATACATGGTTACCATGGTACAGTCCTGAACAGTTGAGCATTGTACTAAACCATGAATTACAGCTAGTGATTTGCAGGGCCTGGCCTGTGACAAAGCCCATGACATGCCCTAGAAGGTCCAAATCATGTCACACTTTCCACAGCCATTTATCTGCCATAAGCACATGAGTTTTGAGATTAGCTGAATCAGTCAAATCAGGCTCTGAAAAGAAAATTTTAAAAAATCATGAAATTAAAAATCCATATATGTTTTTTTTGGTAGTTTCTTGCAGATCCAGCATCATGCTGCAATTGTCATCTTTGGTTTGGTTCCAGAGAGCCTGTCTATGGACTTGATGAGATATAGCCTATTATGCCATGGACCTCACCAAGTAATCTACCTATGAATTCAAATTCCTCTCCATGTGAATCTCCTTTACAGCATTACATCATAGCATACATTGCAACCCACCAGAAGCTTAGCAGGTCAGTACAATTTGCTTACTCACTACTCTTCACTTGTCTTAACATCAGGCTCTACAGTGTATGTATGTCAAACATATTTTTCTAGGAGGACACAATACCTTTTTGCTCCATTATGCTAGCTTGTTTGCACCCTCATACCATCACAACCTACATGATCATGAAGCATAAATTTAGGTATGTTCAATCTATGTTGACTACACTATAATAAACCTTGCCATAGCTGTAATTGATGATTTATGGCCATGAAACTGCTGTCCCATACCATTGAAGAGGCTTTGGGACTTTACTATATGGCATGGTTCATGGTTGCCATAGCTATTTTCTTGCTGTGACCCTACAGCTGTGTGCCATAAACAAATGGTGTGCATCCCTAGTTTATTGATAATAACCAAATTGTGGGTTACTGATTCAATGTGCATGATTGCTCCTCACTTGCATTCATGATATCATATGGTCAGAATCTAGGTACTCACTGGTATTGCCAGGGGCTCAGCTGCTCATGGCTGACCATCATCACAATGATTTCTTTCTGTTGTTTTCTTGGTAGCTCCTGGACTGGAGTCAAGCAGTATGTCTCTTGCTGGATACCAGGATTCATCTCATGAAATTCACATATAGAACAGATGCAGCTGTCCAAAACTCTTATACAATGTCATACAGTGAGGTTTCACTGGGCCAGATAGTAAATTTTTTTGATGAACAATACACAAAAACTTTATTTCCTTCCACCTCTGAGCCATCAACCACATCAGAGTCTTGTATGTATTGTTGCTCAGAATCCACATTTTCTAGAGATCAAAAAAATGACCAACATAGCTTGAAGTGAATATTCTGATGTACAGTGAGATCCCTACATTCCCATTACTCATATATTTGAGGTCATGACTGATTTGACCACTGTTATGCCCTTTTATTATGAGGGGAAGACTCTCAAAGGTAAAAAATGTTGAGTCATGTACCTCTGTAGCTCAATGGTGATCATTATTGGATGAGTCCTGTAATTTATCAGTAGGTGCCATGATAGAATCATCTGACCTTTCATTGGATGTATGATTGGTATCTGTAAGAGTTGAAATAAGGCCCATGGGATTTTGCTTTTTTTCTGATTGCTTCTCACCCATTCAACCTTGGAGAGTAGACAGAGTTAATCCCATATTGAGTTCAAAGGCAAAACCAACACAGCAGCTAGATGCAAAACATGATCAGAACCAAGTCCATAAATCAGTTTGGTAACATACAGAATGTATTGGCATACATCCTTGTCACATTGACATGCCAGTGGAAAGCAATCCTATCAGTCAGCAGCTTAGTGGTGTGGTTGTAGACAACTGATACATAATACATACCAATAAAGGTGTAAAAAAAATAACCAGAAGCAATATTTAAAGCAATGTGACATATATGTTTTGTCTGCCAATTTAGCAATAGCTGTAGTAAAAGATGGTTTTTGTTGGCATGAACCACCGCTTGACAAGCATTGATCAACTTGTGGATAAGATTTCTTCAGTTGATCAAGATGCTAGTAGAGAATTTAGAGAAAGAATTGGTAGTTATTGTACAATGTACATGCTAGTCAGTATGCACACATGGCCTTGAAGTAATAATTATTTGTTTGAATTTGTCACAATTGTTCAGACCACCAGTTGAAAACAAGCTAACAAATGAGATTCCCAGTCACAGCCTTTCCAGCCTAGATTATTTCACCTCTGAAAGTGTTTAATATGGAAACATAAGTGTGGCCCATTAAGTACTAAGAGTTTGTCATGGTATGCCTGCTAGTTGGCATAACATGTGAGTCATGGAGAGCTGTAAATTAACTAGGTTTGTTTACAGTTTACAACAACCACTTAAAGTGCACTGAAAGGAGAAAAACATAGAGGAAGTAAAACAGAGTTTGTTTCAGAAAATGAAGTTTGTGCTAGAAGACAACAACACATATAGAGATGATCATTTTTATCATGTACATGACAAAAGTATGCTTCAAGTAGATCATCTATTTGTATTATTGCATTCCCAAAGGAGGTCACATGACTTCCAAGTGGCAAGGTTGAGGGTTCAAACCCTGGCTTAGCTGTGCTCATATGGAAAACACTTTAGACACCATGTGAGTTATTCAACACTGTTGGAAGCGCCTACTCTGGGGGCTAGCTTTAGAAGTAATGGACTAGCTTGGCCACTGATACAACCATGGAAACACCAAAGTAGCCCCTTGTGATGAGATCAAGGCATCTAGCACTCTCTTCAGATCAGAAAAAGAACCAAGGGCCTTAGATTCTGGAAAAATTGGGAGGGTTAAACATGGAGGGTTGGCTACTGTCAGGGGACCTATCTCTCTCCATCTTTCACCTCTCTGCCTTGCTATAATTTTCCTTTATTCTTCTTTTTCAGCCCTTCCTTTTGATCCTACTTTCAGCCCTCTAGCTTCAATCTTGCTCTGTATATAATTCAGACAAGTTTTCAACCTAGCAGATCAACAATGTCTGGCAATTTCTGGAGTTTGATCATTTTTGGAGATTTGCCCCTTTAGGCCTTCCATGTGGCTGGCTGTGGCTTTTGTGTATTGTACAGTTCCTTTCCACACATCAGAAGCCTCTGAAGCATTGCTCCTGGCATAGGGAATCCTCAGACTTGTTCTCTTTGGATTTCCCTCTGCCAGGTGAGTAGTTAGACTGGTAATCATCTATACAACACTCAATATACTTTGGATTTCCCTCTGCCAGCTATGTGACTGAGCCATAGCCCCCAAAGGTCACCCTTACAGCTACCCAGCAAGGAAAATGCAAGAAATCCTGAGGTGACTGCCAAACCAGGTAACAAATCTGCTTACCAAGAATTACTGGGGGTTGGGTCAGGTAATTGGCCTAGGCTGGGTCATTCCAGCCATTCAGCTTGTGTTGGTGAAGCATGCATTTAGTACACTGGCTCAGGGTGTTGGGAGGTTTAGTGTTCAGTGGAACCTCTGTCAGGGTTACCCCCCAGTGCACTTTGACAAGCACAACAGTCAAAATGGGTGGGACAGCACAATAACAGTATATAATCTGGGATTCAATGTGAGGGCAGTATGAACTTTGATGGGATCAAACTGTAGTAAAGTGGTGACAGGGTGTAACTGGCACACCTGAAAAAGTGTCCAGCCAGAGTAATCATCAGAGTGTCTGTAAATCATACCTATGATATAATGCAGTGATTCTATAGACAATTTCCCATGTATTCATCACTGGAATAAAGGTGAACCAGCTAAAGCCGGCAAGCAAATCATCATCATCCATTTGTATGCCTTGGAAATAATTCAACTTCATGAGAGTTTCTGCATTTTCTAGTCGACAGGGGCTGGAAGCTGGATTGTTAGCTTCCTGCAGTGTGGCAAACTCTATCAAGGCTCTCATAAGCTGTTCAGCTTTTAAAGCTCGACCACTGAGTAGATCCATCATGATCATCTGCTATATGTGACGTCGTCTTGTCACCGTTAGGAGTGGTACTCATCTGATCTGGGTCAGGACTTGGAGAGCGCGGATACATGATGCGTAATTCCGACTTGAGGCGATTGTAAAATGGGTGTTCAGTTAAAAGAGGAGCCCTCGAAGCCTCATGTCAAATGGAAGACGACTGGGACCTTTGGTGGAACTTTTCCGGGACGTTGGGCTTTCACAAGCGCTACAATTCCAGCTCTACACGCAGCTACCTGTTGAGCGAGATCCAGAGTGACATTGATTCTGAAGATCAAGCTCTCCAATCACAGAAAGATATCACTTCCATTAGGGCAGGAGCCACTAGTGACGCTTCACAGGTATCGTTTGACTGCCAGAATCGCATGTAGTCCTCCGAGCAGAAAGACGAATACAAGAGAGAATGGTTTTCTTAGGTATCAAAGGCAGAAGATGGACGGTTAAAACACCTCAGATGTATATCGAAACCCGAACCCTTTTGAAAGCCTAAAACAAAGAATCGACCAGACTCCAGTATACCGATGCCTGAAATCACAAGAAAGCCACAAATGGCACAACTTCGTTCGGCTAAGCTGCCTCTAGAATGCTCTTCATGAGCGGCGCCGTGACTTTACGGTTGGCATTGACATTTCCCTGATCATAAGTGCGTGATCGTGCACTATAGGGCAGCTTCCCATTCATCTCCATATCGTATCTCCTCTTCTTTTTCAACTTAACCTTGAGCTCCTCACTCCCTTCCAGACCTTTAAACAACTTCTCCGCAAGTGCACTCACATCAAAAGGCATCTGTTCCTCCTTATCCTTCTTTCTCCCATCACACACTACCCAGGCCATCTCGCGCTTAGGTTTCCCCTTCCCCTGGTTCCCACCGTGGAAAAACGTCAACACCCCCAGCACCTGTATCTCGCGTTCTTCCATCCACAGACTGATTACATCCTGAAATTCCCACTCGCGTAGACGCACTGGCACAGACGCGAGTCCCGCACGGACAGATCCGGCGCCTGGAACATTGAGCACGTACTCCTTATAGTCACGCCTAAGGAGGTCGCGCGCAGAAAGGTGGTCAACGCTTCCCTTCAGCTTCTTCAATCTGTGCGTGAGGACCTTGATGGCAGACGTGCTGTGCAGGGCCTCGGATTGCGAGGAAGGATCGGCATGAAGGGAGGTGGTGAGTGCGGGAGGGAGTGAGGACGCAAGAGTGCTGTGGGGTGCGAGGAAGCCCACTGCGGCATGATCTGGTTCGACGGCTTTACCGCCGGGTTTGAGACCGTTGGTGTCAATAAGGATTCCGGTGAGGAGGAGAGTTGCGAGGGTGGCAGGGATCTCTGGAGGGAAGAGAGCGGTCACAAGAGAAGCACAGGAGCCGGAAGGGACAATTGTACGTGGAGAGGCATTGAGGTGATTGCCCTCGTCGGCATGGTGGTCGAGGATGGCGGTGACGGTAGTTGACGGGTTCTGGAACGTGTAAGCGGAGGCAAGGGTGTTATGATCAACTAGAGCAAAAGTGTGCGAGGGGAAAGCGGTTCTAGGAGCAGTCAAGGAGAAGGGTGCAAGGTCTGTCAGGAAAAGAAGCTGTTCTTTGGGCTGCGTGATTCCAGCAAGCGATAACGCATACGTGTTTTCAGCACGCAGATCGAGGTCGTCGCGCTCCAGCTGTAGCAATGGAATAGTGGGCTTCTTATGCACCTCTGACTGGAGCCATGCATAGGCAATTGACGAGGCGATAGAATCAAGATCTGTGTTGTGGTGAACAATGTAACAAAGCAGAACACTATCGTTACGACATACCTCCCGCCTCGTTGCCCATCACAACAGTCCATTCACCACCCTTCTGTGGAGTCGAACGTATGTCTCGAAGGTATTGTTCCTTAGAAGTGGAGAGAAATCGAGCGAGAGATGGGGCATCCGGTTGAGATATCATGACTGTCGCTTCAGCTGATTTTGCTTTGCCCAAACGGAGCACAAGGGAAAGCCAGTGAATTGGATTCCGCATAATTCTGGGATAGAAAAAAAGAGCGAAGGAGCGAAGGAACCCCGTCGTCGTGGCGTGGCGACTTTATAGTGGTGGAAGTGAATGAAAGAGGCCATAGAATATTTTCACTTGGCAACTACACGTGGTCACTGCACTATACTGGCACCCCTGGTGGCACGTATGTGCTTCTTGATGACACTTTAGGGGGCTATTTTGACCGACAAGTACCCTAAGAGTACTGACCGCACCTTCGTAAAGGCTCAAGGTGCTGCCAAGTGGGCGAGATCGAACCTGAACAGGTCAAGAACATTAACGTTTCTCTCCTACATTCACTCCCTACACAGATTAATGAATCCCGTGTCTTCTGGCTCTTCTGCTTCTGGGTCTATGTTATTTCACTTCGAATTCCTAATAATCATCATGATCATGCCGACCCCAGTTTCCTGTTGCCGGGACAGGTGTACAGAATGATATTATATGATGTTCCTCTTCTACTCAGAAAGTATGGCCCATGTTCAAGCCTCGACCTTTCTCGGCTATTACATATGGCTACGTACGGCCAGACTCCAACTTGGCATACTCGAGCTCGGGACCTCTCACGTTAGTAAGACGATACCTATCTGTATGTATCCAAAATGCGTATTCGTCTCCTATATCGGCCCAATTTCCCAATAATTGGCAACGACCTCACCAAAACTGCTTCGAATTCAATCCTTCTGGTCTACCGTTTCTCTCTCAGGACTTCTATCATTTCCGTAGAAATTTGCGATTCAAAAAGTAACCCTTACTCCACTTGAGCCTTTTCTACGTCCAAGATAGGGCAAAGTCGCGTTGAATATCACCTACAATATATCCACATCTTGGTATCTCCTGAGCCTTCCCAAAACTTCTGCTCATGATTTGGAATATTCGCAAGAACAAAGACGTACTCTGAGTGCCTCTGTCAAAAGCTCGCGGACGATTTCAATTTTCATGTCGATCACCGTCGAGAAATTACATAAACACGGATCACGATGTACCTACGGAAGCATTATCGCGCCACAACTCCGGGCATTGACATGCTACTCTGACTTCTTGGGATATGACCTAGTACTCTGCCGATTCATGTGTGCAATGTACAAGACTACCAACGGTTTTTGTCGAGCTTCGTCTCTATGACACGTGGAAAAACGCATCTGGATGAGCGGCCAGAAGATTGGGAGGAGAGCTTTGTTGTTGTCTTTCTCGGGGACCAGCCCACTGAAACTCTCCTCCTAGGCCGGCTTGGCGTGGCTTTTCCCTTTTCATCTATTTCTTTCATTGTTCCACCCTTACTATACATTTACATACATACTTGTTGCATGAGATGCCTAAGGTTCTGCAGGGTGGGTAGGAAGTTCTAAGGTAGTTTGAAAACGCTTGGTTGCTAGGACATATCTGAGACATACATACTTACGGGTGTTGTTCGTGACGACTTCGTCATCTCACACTGCATTTACAGGTAAGCCTTCTATTTACTTACTTATCCATCGTCATCTCACACTGCGCTTGCAGCACATGTGGGTTAGATCTACATTGCATCACACATCACACATCTTGATCATCCCCTCCCACCAATCCTATTTCATCACATTTCATTGTACCTTCTACTAATAATTACTCAGTCCCTCATAGTTGGCTTGAGTTTTCGGCCCCTCTCTCTCGGAAGGGGGAACCAGTGCTCAAGAACTCCCATGGCACTCAAGAAATCAAATTCTCTGCCGCAACGCTCGCCAGAACCCTCATCTCATCCCCCTTCTTCACAGTTCTCTCCATCGGCAGCGTCTACACACGTACGCAAGTGGAGAAAAAGTAGATATACCGAAATTCTAAATGGCTTTCATGGCTGCATCGACAATCTCCGCCATCGCAATTACTGCCTCATCCTCATGCGTCCTGCCAATAACCTGGAATCCGATTGGTGCATCCTTAAAAGTCTCTGGAGAGTCATCTGTAGAGAAATATACATCAACAATCTTGCTTCGAATGAAGAAAAAAAAGTACACACAGAGCTCATAAATCAATTTATCCAAATCGCTTAGAAACTGGTGGGCAGGCTTCTTTATGTCGAGTACAGGATCAACCGTGGATACCGGAATTACCAGAGCAGGGTAGTCTAGCACATTCCATACCATCGTGTATTCCTCATTGCTACCATAATCAGTGAACATTAGCTTCAGCTCGATTCCAACACGCCGACAGGCAACTTTTGACAAATGTGACTTACGAGTTCCGGCCGTGCGGCACAGCTGTGAACGGCGCAACAGGTGCAATGATAGCGTCCACAGGTCTACCGGTACCTGTCTCGTTAACAGTTGCGAGCCAGTGTTCGAGATAGCCCTGTCGCAAATCTCGCTTCTTCTTGTGGAACTGCCATAGCTCGTACACCGAGGTCGGCGCTGCTTGATCGGTAGACATAAATGAATCGTCACCCGTCAGTTCCTTCCCTGGCACCATAGACTTGATCAAAGGCTCCCCAGACTCAGCCCTGACAGCTGAAAAATCTTCTGCTGCCCCAGCGGCAAAGACGGACACCTACAAAGTGGAAAAAAATTTGGTTTGGGCTCAATCGGAGAGGAAGACAAGTGAAACTACCCCAGTTTCCAATATTGTCTGGTGGTCCAGCGGTTTCCAATCAATCACTAACGGAAGCGTATGTTCTCAACACAACTGTCGCGGTAAGGGCGCAGAACCACTTACCCTTATGACCGGCTTTAATCAACGCATTCTTCGCCATCTTAAGACCTCTGATAATTGGCGGATGTGGCACAACCAACCCATCGTTCCACATGATAGCGAAGCAGAGTTCTTTTCCTCCACCATGTTCAACCAGATTATATTCCTCCTCATTCCAGCCTTTGCGAATAACGAGAGGGTCTCTGAGCCACGATTTTTGGCTAAGGACACCCTGAATGAACATTTTGAGACCATGAATGGAATTCGACAATGGTCCGAGCACAGAAAGTATGCTGTCTTCCCCTTCGAGTGAATTGACCGTACCAGCGTAGGGAACTCGGCCCGTGGATGGTCGGAAACCGTATGTACCACAGAAGCTGGATGGAATGCGGATAGATCTATCTCGGCAAAACTACTCGTCAGACAAAGTGATACTTGGCTAGTAAGTGGACCTACCCTCCGATGTCAGAGCCAACACCTTGATAAATGTATTAGTGAGAGCTGTGAGAGTAGCAAAGAAGTACCGGAATACCGAGTGGCGAACCCCGCAGTGCTAGAATGGGTGTGGAAATCAGCAAGTGAAAGACGCAAAGTCGGGATATCATGAAGCGCATTTACCGATGAGTGCACCTTCGCCTCCGGAAGAACCGCCACAGGTTAGAGAACGATTGTTAGGATTTACAGTACGGCCAAATAGTAGGTTGTACGTTTCGAGCCACTTTGATATGTCATCAGTGACGAGGTCAAGCATTGAAAAACATCGAATACTCGCCATGAGTGTTTGTGGAACGTTCGTTTTGACGTACAGTACCGCACCAAGGGCTACGAGAACATCGGCCAAGACTGCGTTACGCTCAGCGTAGTGACCAACCCATGAAGCATAGCCTATGTGTCGGAATCATAGTGTGAACATCAGTAAGTAAAGTTTGAGTGATCGATCGATGCCATACCCATGGTGGACTCGATACCCTTGATGCTCACTTGGTCCTTCAGAGATATCGGTAGTCCTATTCAACCGGAGTAAGACACGTCTTCTCGGAATCCTAGTAGAACAACAACATTCACCATGCAAAGGACCAATAGTTTTACCAGTGGCCTTCAAATAGGCGTCAAGTTCGGCCGCACGTGCAAGCGCACTTTCAATGAAGATTTCTGTCAGACAATTTGTCTTAAGTTGGCAAAGAAACATGCAAATGAAGGGTAGAATAACATTATATTCAGATATCAATTCATGGAAAAATGACGGTTGGACCTACCAGCTGATGAGCGATGATTGCTCGCTTTCCAAAGGCTTTTGTGACTGCAGCAGACGACCATTTTCCATTCGCGAGCTTCTTCAGCAGCACGTCGATACGCGTGTTTGTAATTTCTACCTCTTGTGGCGTCAGAAGGCCGCAAGTTTCGGGAAAGGTAAGGACATTGAGCTCGTTTGGTGATGGAAAGTTTGTCAGAATCCATTCCTTTGGAATGGAAGCTTGTTGGCGAGATTTCTTCAAGGCGACGAGATGTTCCCAGTTTTTAGTCATTAGGTTGGTGGTGTAGCAGGAAAGCTTGAACGAAACCAAGGGAAATGAGAAACTGAGTGTCACTAAGGACGGGTGTCCGTGTATTTATTTAAGTCATTGTCGGAGCCGGGTGATGTGCCCCGGTAAGAGCAGAACTTGAGATAGACGCGTATATGGTATCGTTCGATCGAGTCGGTGCTCATGAATTAGTGGTGTGCCAGGCCAAGCCAGGCCTGTTTGAGCCGGGCCCGGACTAGCCAGAGGAGGTGGGGTTGCGGCTCTTGAGGAGGATCAATGTCGCTACAATACTAGAGAGTCTGCAAACGGCGTTTTCATTGGAACTCGGCTAGGCATCAGTTGGAATTAGGAACCAACTGATGTGTTATGTAACGGCAGTCGTCGCTTCCTTCAGAAGATGTGTACTAAATACTTCGTCCATTTTGTCCTCAATGGTTCTGGAAAAGATGATACAGGTGGATATCAAGCAGGCATCGCCAAAAATACAATTTTTCCTTGCAATCGAACATTCCAAGGATCTTTTGGCAGACATCGACATCCAACCTGCTCCACACGGCATCACGGCAATCATGCCAAGAATTTTCACTCGGCTAGCATTTGATGGAACTATCAGACGCCAAAAACCCTGTTACAGATATACCTCTAATAAGTATGTAGACTTGTAGTTAATAATAAATCATGTTTCGACCTACCTAACACTTCAACATGTGATGACATTTGGAGGCTGAAGCTTCATGAAGAGGAATAGACATGGGTCAGTCAGGTCACTTACGAACCTCCTCACGGTGTGTACTCTCTTTGATCTGATATTGTTCACAGCAGATGAACCACAGAGACTGAGAAAACATCCCGGCCCTATGTCAAAAGCCGCGGCCTAAGCCGGAGGCCGGAGTCAGGCCGACATTGAATATCTGGGGCTTGGCTTAGGTTGAGCCGGAGCAGCTTCACGGCAATCTAGTCTTCGTCCGAAATTAACCCCGGGCCCCATCACAATTTGCCCGATCCCTATCCGAACGCTTATTGCTATGAGCTCAACACCGTAGATCAACAGAGTATTAGAAAGTATTGGCTCTTTGTTTCTGCTGGTCACTTCCTCGAAATGGCTTGTGAGGAAATATATTGACTTCGGAGAACTCTACATGCATCAAGTACTGAATTAGGTCGATTCGAATCAACCTAACGATCCACCATAACATGGAGATCTGCAGAATTGGTTCTTCCGACCGGAAGTCACGGTGCAAAGAGGTTTGAATCAGTCTGATTGTCAGGCCATATCTCATGGTCAACGAGGCGCCAGCCATGCTGACACATATCCAGCAGCTCCTGGTTCCTGCCCTTTGTACGCCGCAAGCACTCGTTCCGTTGCCAGTTCCTCGATAAGCTTCAGCTTTTTGGGCGGTGGGACTGCTGTTCCAGAGGACGATTGAGCATTGTTTGACGCTGATACGAGCTGGCGTGAGCACTGCGAGCGTAAAGTCAATGTAACTCTTCTACGAAAAAGCCGGCTACGCACGAGTTTCACACCAAGCCATGCGCGGATATGAATGCCTCTGGGAGGTTCGCCTGTAGCTACATCACGCTCACCCATGTCTATGACGACAAAGAACATTTTTAGCGCGAGAGGTACGTCGCCTGCTGTGTAAGCTGTCTCGGCAAACTGGAGCGCAGTGAACAGGTTCTGTGGCGCAAGAATGAGCGCGTGTGATAGAGCCTGCAGCGCGTGCGTGTATCTGATAATGTCACAGTGAAATGGTGAATTAAATGTCAGTTAATGGTAGTCAAAACGCACTGGTTGCATGAAGTGTAAATGTCCGCGAGCTCAAGCCATCCCTCAGTGTCCGTATAAAATGTATCGAGGAACCTTGAGAGCTCTTCCACTGCCGTCTCTATTTTACCCGTTCTACGCAGCACCGATATCCGGCGTTTCCATACCGCCTATACTAGAAGTATGAGAACATCGTCAGGTAAAAAAACCAAGACAACACCTACCGCATTAGTAGGGTCCGCTTCTAGCAACTGGTCATAGTATTTCAAAACTATATCTGTTGAGACACTGGCCTCCATTCGTATGCCAGCAAGTACGTCCACGCGTGGTGACTTCGGGAACTTGTCAGCAAGTTGCTTGATGCATTCCTACGAAAGAAATGGTCAGTCCCTACTTCCATTGATATACACCGTATCATACCTACATCTGCTATGTCCAAACGTCCCACATCAATGGACGCGAGTGCAAGTTGCTCTAAGAACGCCCAGGCTGTAGTTTCTGTGTGAATGACTTGGTTAATTGGTTTCCGTCGGTGCACATACCATCGTCTCCGAGTTTCGTTTTTGATCCAGACTTGAGAATAAGACACCCATTCTTAAACGTCTCCTGTGAGGCGCGGGTATTGTTGGTACGGTAGGTCGCGAGTCGCTCGAGCGCTGGAGCCAGCGACGTGGCCATAGATTCAATGAGATTGTCAGTCTTACGTAATTCTCCATTAATGGTTCCTCGACGACGCGCTGATGACAACTTCGGACAACGGTCAATTAGTATATGCAGTGGATTTCGTGCGTGAATTCCTTGCGCGGTAAGCTTGTTGTTTTTTGTGTCCTCCTGTCTAGTTCAATGTCTCAAGTTCTAAGCAGTTAGCTGATCGAATGCTCTGCCAGTGTCCTGACAGATCCGTTTTATATTTCCTGAAGATAGCGTGGCAACTTGAGTATTCTGTGGGCAATACTGGAACCTCTCATTGATCACAAGCACATTTAGGCAGAACTATAGCCTACGTGTCGTTTCGGCAACTTTCGTCTCGTCCCACTTTAGACTTCCGATTTCATGATGCAGCTTCCCCTTCAGGTCTATCCTTCAATGAACCACTTTTCTCTCCCGAGTCTCACGCTACACTAAAACATTCGCTGGGCATGAAGCTGGCGTTGTCCATGTGGTGTCGGTGTCTCATCTTGAAACCGGAAAAAACTTTAGGTCTTTGCCTTGGTGAATGCGCACCTCTCTTCTTTGGAGGTCGCCGGGCTGTTTCTTGCAATTGAACTGTACGAACAGGTGCCGTGGTCTCGGTTTCCTTCACCTGATCAGAATACCAAATTCGGCAAAGTCACTATCTCCGGCGCCATGGCACGTCATGCTCTCCTGTACTCGATCCTCTATTAGAGACGCCATATTGAGCGGTTTTCAAGTGCAAAAAGTCTTGCAACATCCTACTTTCCTGTACATCGGAGGCAACTATACCCTCTTCCCTTTGACATGTCAGTTTCAGACCTTGCAAATCCTGTATTGACTTCTTTCGTCAAGCTGGAGTTGGGTAGCAAATACTTTATTATTGACTTCGAAGCGAGATATTGGAATTTGGAACAGCTTTCGTTAGTATCTGTTTCAAATGCGATCGTTGTGTGATAATTTACCCGTTGAATGATTGTCCTCCTCGAATCTACTTCTTGGGACCACTTTTGAAAGTGACATGACGTCGCTACAGCGTACGTTGGTTTCATTTTGTTCATATTTTGCTCGTAAACATTTTGGCGTTCTCATCAGCTGTCTCTGTACTTCCGTCGGTTCATTCATACTGCGTACCTCGGTTACCCTTCAAATTTTGACGGAATGCTGAAGTGGTGACTACGACTCCTGGAAAGCAGGCTTCTGAAATGGAAGAGGTCTGGAATAGTCATCCGTACTACATCCTCATGACTTGAAGCTCCACTTCTCTCCTCCTGAGTGTCGAAAGTTCGCATTCCCTCTCCAACCCTTTACAGCATGTAACAATATTCAGTGTTTTACTATTACCTGAAACGTTGTAACATGCTTTTGGAGTAATGATTTTTGTCGCTTGTGATTCCTCTTGGTATGGTCGAGTGACGCGGCCTCGAGCATTCTTTCATCTTTCGTATGCATCGAGCTCCATTAGCTAGCGGCCCGCGCGAGACCCACCCGGTCGTTCTCTTCGAGGCAAGCTCTTTGGACTTGTAATAAAAAGGCACGAAACAACTGGCATTCGTTACCTGCAAACAACATGTTGTGCGCTCAGCTTCTCTCGTTCGTCCTCCTCGGTACCGCCCTTGTTTTAGCTGAACCGTAAGCGGCGTACTCTTCAGTTGAAAAGCGTTTGACCTTGTCCCTGTGAACAGCATCCGAACATTGCAGCGCCGTAATGCAACCAATGTCTTTCCGACTCCTCCCACTACGAGCTCCTTGAGCTCGCCCATCAACGTCGCGGCCGGAACAACCTTTACTCCTTCTCAGCCCTACACCAGATACGATCGTGGTTCTGGTGGATGCAATGGTCAGTCAGAGGGAGGTGACTCCGACGCCGTGTTCCTTCTCCAAGAGGGCGCAACCTTGAGCCGCGTTGTTATTGGCGCCAACCAGGCTGAAGGGGTTCATTGCCTTGGTACAGACTCTTGCGGGTGCGATGAGGCTGTCCATTTATGTTCCTTACGACAGGCTCCTGCACTTTGGATCACGTCTACTTCGAGGACGTCTGCGAGGACGCTATCACCCTCAAACAGAAGAGTGGAACCTCTCACATCAACTACGGAGGTGTACGTCATTACAACTTTACCGTTATCTCACATATACTAATATCACATCTATATAGGCCAAGGTGAGTAGTGATGGGACAAATCGAGGTTTTTTTATTCACGTTCTGGTATTCCTTAGCATGCCGACGACAAAGGTTATTTCCATTCTCCTGCTTATGTGACCTTAAAACTCAGTTGATCTATTCTAGTCGTCCAGCACAACGGGGGCGGAACGGTCGTCATTAACTCCGTATGCCCTGAACTTTCTCACCTTTGCATGCTCGCTCTGAAGTTACTCCTCCTTTCAGTTCTACATTGAAGATTTTGGAAAACTTTATCGTAGCGTGTGTCTCTTCAGTCATGTTCTTTCTACCTGAACTGATCGGTACTACAAACCTACCAGTGCGGAAATTGTGGCACCCAGTATGAGCGTCACGTCGAAATCAATGACGTCTGGGCTGTCGACGGTTCTGCGCTTGTAGGCATCAACACGTGAGTACATCAACACTTCTGCATTGACCTGGTCTTGACGCGCTTTGTGCAAGGAACTACGGGGAGTGAGTCGTAACTCTTCTCACTCTTCCTCAAAGACATGACTGACCAGCTGTTCAGTACTGCTAAGATCAGGACGACGCAGGTGGACAGTGTGAAAACCGTCTGTCAGAAATACACCGGAAATGACGACGGAGACGAGCCAGACGAAAATGGCAGCGGCCCAGACAGCAAGGTGAGTTCTTCAAAGATCTCCAGATCCTCGGTCGTCTCAGACGGTATTTTTCATAGTACTGTTTATATTCGTCGTCGGACATAACCGAACTTTTGGGAAAAAAGTGGACTCGACTGAGCGCGGTAGCAACTTAAACTGATGAGACAAGAGCAGAGAGAATCAAGGCAGTCATATCAATGTCGGGGAAAAAGAATGAAGAGCAAGCTCCCCAATGAAAAATGATGAAACCTACAATTCCAGAGTTTTTCCCATGGTGTTTCACTTTTTAGAGGGGCCATGATGTATCTAACAATGGTCGATTTTAAAATGAGTAAAAAACTAAAGGTAGCAATGGCTGAGAGGCAGTTTTGAGCTCACTGGAACTCTGAAAATTTTGTTTTTGAGAATGCCTGTTAAGAGAAGAGGCAAGCACTGAGCTCGACTTCAGAGAGAAGCTGCCTACATAGCAAAGAAATATACTTCCCATGGATGTATCCCAGTAAATATCATGATGAACATCAACATTATCAGTCATAGAATGGCCATTGGAAACTTGATGAGAATGGACTGTGTCAGAAGGAGCAATTAACATATATATAACTCTCATCATTATATAATAGAGTTTGTTGTGAGCTGGGGCTACAGTTCTTGATATGAGCTGCAATCCCTTGCCTTCTGCAGCTTGTTGGGGACTTTGCCCCCAAACCCCCCACCAACACAATGTTTAATCTGGCCCCAACTGAATGAAGTGAGGTTGGGGCCTCAGATATATGATAACAATGTTTAATCCAGCCACAACCTCACTGCATTTGGTTGTGGCCTTGCTTTTATAATGACAATGCTTAATCTGGCCACAATCAAATGCAGTGAGATTGTGGCTTTGTATTTATGATGACAATGCTTAATCCAGCCACAACCTCACTGCATTTGGTTGTGGCCATTTATGATGACAGTACTTAATCCAGCCACAACCTCACTGCATTCAGTTGTGGCCTTCAGTTGTGGCCTTGATTGTATGATGTCAATGCTTAGATCCAGCTCTTAAACTATTTTCTCTAATTTTTTCCAGTGAATTTTCAGCTCCTGAGGTTTTTTTCTCACTTATTTAAACTATTCTCTCTGCTTGTTTATAAAATTCCAGCTTTTTAAGCTTTTTTTTCACTAATAGAAGAATACTTTAACATCAATATTTTTTTTTAGCCTTTTTCCACACCTGCAGAGCTGAAGGCACCTTCCAGAAAGATCATACATCTATTTAAAGTGTCTGCTATTTTCCCCCCTATTTTCAAGGGCTCAGAAAGAGCCAACTACTCTAAAAGGAAGGTTTTTGGTCAGCACTGACTCAGACTTACTCATCCATCATTTTCTCAGGAGTTGTTCCATTCTTTATAGATGAGCTGTGATTCCATGCCTTTGGCATGGATCTGCAGCTCATTGGGGGCTTTGCCCCCAAACCCCCTGCCAACACAACACTTAATCTGGCTCCAACCTCACTTCATTTGGTTGAGGCCACAGATATATGATGACAATGCTTAAATCTGGCCACAATCTCACTGTGTTTAATTGTGGCCTTGTATTTATGATGACAATGCTTAATCTAGCCACAACTGAACACAGTGAGGTTGTGGCCTTGCTTTTATAATGACAATGTTTAATTCAGCCACAATCTCACCTTGTATTTATAATGACAATGCTTAATCTGGCCACAACCTCACTGCATTTGGTTGTGGCCTTGCTTTTATGATGACAATGTTTAATCCAGCTACAATCTCACTGCATTTGGTTGTGGCCTTGCTTTTATGATGACAATGTCTCATCCTGTCACAATCTCACTGTGTTCAGTTGTGGCCTTGTATTTATGATGACAATGCTTAATCCAGCCACAACCTCACTGCATTTGGTTGTGGCCTTGGTTAGCTTCAATTTCTACTATAAACTCACTATGTTTCATTATAATTTTATATAAGTTTTACTGATGCTGATATATATCACATTTACATTTTCAAAATTCATGTTTATATATTACATTATTAAAAAAAATACTTCAATATCCAGTTGAACATCAAGTAAGTACACTGTCAACAAAAAAATTACAGTTTCAAGCTACATACATTAAGTTGGTACATTATACTACAATAAAGCTACTATCTCAAGCTATATATATATATACTAAGTTGGTACATTATAACTACAATGTCAAGTCAGATGCTAGAATTTATAACAAAAAGTAATGTTATATTTGTAAACCATTAAGAATTTCTTGATATACAATATTTACAGTTTTCTGTTGATAGCATGCTTGGTCACCTAGATGCATGCTAGAGAGAGATGCCTATGTGAACTCTCTCCAAGACACAAACAACCTATAGAGGAGTGTATGTAGGTTGTAGGCTACCTATAAAGAATTTATGACTATTTTAAAGCACAAATGTAAAAGGCAGGTTCTGGCAGGTTTCTAAAGATTCAACAAGTAGGCAATGTAGAGATTGCTTTTAGCTAAGTAAGCTATTGGGTTTGTAAAGAGACTATTTAAAGTGCAATATATAGTTGACCATGTGCAAAGACAGGTGATCAAAGATCCAATCCAACATTTTTCACTGATTGCCCTTGAGACTTATTGATAGTCATAGCAAATGTCAGAGGTCCTATCTCTCTCCACCTTTCACCTCTCTGCCCTGCTATAATTTTCCTTTATTCTCCTTTTTCAGCCTTCTCTTTTGGTCCTAATTTAAGCCCTCTAGCTTCAATCCTACTCTGTTAATAATCCAAACAAGTTCCCAACCTAGAAAACCAGCAATGTCTGGATAATCATCTGTACAACATTCAATATACTTTGGATTTCCCTCTGCCAGCTGTGTGACTGAGCCACAGCCCCTAGAGGTCACCCTTACAGCAGAACAAGTCTTCAACTTTGGTCTGGGAGCCCCCCTTTAGCCTGCTTGAATGCTTCTTCTTGCCTCCTATTGGTCTCTCTCCACCAAACTACTCCTAGCCTCTACAGTCTCCATGACCCAACCAACTGTTCCAGCCAATCCCTCAGATACTTCCAGTCCCCAGGATGATGTCTGAAACTGTCTGCTTGGTCTAGAGACTCAGGTGCAGACTACTCAAACCTCTCTGACCCTGCACATGACTGAACTTGCTGAATTGTGCCAAACTATAGACACCATCTCACACTCTCTTCAGATGCTCTTAGAGTATCTTCCTCCTACTCCAGTTGCTACCCCGACACCTTCTACACCATCAGAGATGAATCCTGCACCTTGCTTTGATGTCTCTGCAGCTCCACACACAGAAATACCTCGCCCAGCACTCCCTGACACTTATGATGGAGACTGAGCAGTGGGTGAATGCTTCCTTCAGTCCACAGAGTCCATGACAGCATTGAAGGTCTCCAGCTGTTCAGGATTGAACTTGGCCTTGTTTTCTTCAACCCTCCTTTTTAACTCCTCAACATTATAATCAGTTTCTTCCTGAAAAAGTCTGTTGTCTGAATTTGTTTGATCAGCATCAAAGTCAACTGTCCAAGCAAAAGGCCAATTACCTGGTATTACATTCCAAACTTGCTGAGATTCTGGAATATTGGAAAAGTCATGAAGAGTTTTGCTAAAGTTCATCAAGTTGTCATTGATGAGATAAAGGCCATAGTCATAAACATCTTCATCAGCAAAGATCCAGTCTTGGTACTGAACTACATATTTCAATCTGCATCAAATATCATCACAAATAGAGTGCTTGAATTCATTCCATAGAGCTTCAGGAGCAGTGAAGTAGGATAGTGCAAAACAACTGTCTAAGAGCTGAGCCTAGTTGGATTGGAGCAGCTTCAGCAAGACATTGTCTCCATTCTGCATCATTCTTCAGAAGCCCAAGAGCTTTGCATGCCTCCTTGTAAGTTGGAAGATATGGCCATTAACTGTTCTGAGATCAGCCCATGATGTCACATTGGTTACAGTTGTCAAGAGCATCCTGAGGTAGAACCTTTCTTGTCTGGTCAAAGCAAAGTATATTCTTTCATTAGCTGTCCCTCTCTGCCTCTTTTTCCAATTCTTTTAGATTTTTCATAGACAAACTTGGTTGGAAAATTCTGGTATGTGGTGTTATTGTTGGAAAACTTGGCATTGGCTTCAAACCAAGCTGTGAGTGCAGTTTTGTCCACATTGGCTCTAGCAGCCACCCTCTCCATAGATTCATCATCTCCAAAGTAGACTTCATGTTGGCCCTCCAAGTGCACAGGTAACTGATAGACTGGAGGAGATTCTCCATGCATATTGAATTCATAGATGTGCCAGCAAGCCTCTGGTGCAGAAATGTATCTGGCATCCAAGTGTTCCTTGATTTCATCTCTTTGGTCTCTAGAAATTTCCAGAGTGGTCCAATCATGGCCTTTGTAAATGTATTTGTGAATGTATTTGATAGCATCCACTGAGGCACAGACTTCCACATTGATATGGCATTGGTATTTGGTGGAAAGATAGGGATTATATGGGACAACATCTCGATTGTCATAG
>JABAKA010008106.1:0-29782 GCA_018857285.1 Termitomyces sp. Mi166#008 | reverse complement strand
GCTACAGACAGGCTTGGTGCTTTCAGCTTTCTTAGCCTTCTTGGAGGAAGGCCCTGGGACCCCTTGGCCTTTGGGCATTGGACCAGGGTCTGCCAAGGATGAGAACTCTTCTGACTTGTCCATTCAGTCATCACCCTGAGGAGCATCATCCTCACAGTATGGCAGGGCAGGGGCCCTGGTCTCAGGTTTGCTCACCTCAGGTGGTGAGGGCTCTGTGCAGTGAACCTTCTTGAGTTCATGAGGCTGTGGAGGGAAAGCTATGTGCTTCTCCTTTCCCAATGCCTGGCAGAAGAGGTCTGCACATGCCTCATCCCTTTGCTGGTGCACAGTATCAAGCCATGTCAGCCTTCCTGGCTATGAAGGTACCGATTCAATTGGCTGATTTCATGGCAGGCTGCCACTTCAAGCTGTGTTGCTCATAATGGTTAACAGTTTTGAGCAATTGCTCATATTGCACAGCATAGACCAAGAACTCATCCACAATATTGATTTCTGGAGAAGTTATTGCCGCATATAAGCAACCTATGCATCTCTGCCAGTATTTCCAAGAAGTATGTATCTTGGCATGTCATTAGTGGCATCCTACTCCACCTCGAGTGTCACTGAGATCTCAGCATTATACATTGATCCAAGTGATGCCCAGCAGTATCTCGGTGCACTTGAGAAACCATTCAGGATGATACCCTAGTTATCCTATCTAATATACAAGCATGTACAACATGACAGTGGCCTAGAAGTTAATGAAGCGCGTCCTTCGATTCAGATCCGATGAACAAATCTTGCACCATAAATAGTCTTCCCCGGCCTATGCTTCTTAAAAGTTAAGATCACCCTCAGCGGCCTAGTAAACATTGCAAATGGAGTATCTTCGGCCGAGGAAACTAGGGGAACACCCACATGCTCACAGATGGCCCAGCTCCTTTTCAAGTCATACGCCCCCTACATGTGCCTGAGAATTGATAGCGCACATATGGCACGAAATGGCACGTTCATCAGGACAACACGCGCCACATGAGCGCATACAGAACGGTGAACATGAACAGTGCGAAAGAAAGGCGTGTGAATCGTGAAAACTATTTGAATATCGGCGAGCGAATCATTAGGAGGAGGAACCAGGATAAGCCATGTAAAGTTTGGGTCTGGCAAACAAGTTGATCGACAGAGACGACTTACAGCCACTTGGCCGTCCCGTTTCGTTCCGTGAGACTCCGGGGAAAAGTGAACCGCGAATAAATATTGTTTTGTATTGTCGCCCACACTACCGCATGTACTTATTGCCTGTGGTCCGCCTGACCCGTCGGTCCGGGGTAAGTACGCGTCGCTGGACATACGTAGCACTCACAAGTTGCACAATACTCATGTACGTCGATGTACCGCGTCCTTGGGCACCACTCAACAAAAGAACGTCGCATTGGTCATTAGTACAAACATATGGGGGACCACATTGTATGTACATAATACACGATCGTGAACCGAGATCTAACCGGTAAAAAAATCACTTTGTATCGACTCGGCCGACTAGCACCGGATCGGTGGATATGATAGAGCGATGATTACCTGTGCAATGCTCTGGGCGCGGATGAGAGCAACAGACAACGTCCGTCAGAATCCCAGGTTCTGCGGTGTGGAGAATTGTGAGAGGTCACACGACTCGTGTTTGCAATCTGATGGGCCCCGGCCGTCAGCCGTCAAATACAGTTTTCGTGGTGGCGTCATGGTTTACTGACTTAAGCTTGATTCCATGCGCCAAGATAAATTATTATGTAGCTGCAATTCCCGGTTGTCCGAGTCTGTGGGTTTTCTGTGAATTGAATGCATTCTATCACACAGTCAGTCTTACCTACCCCTCATCCCGGTCTGACTTACAACGAGGTCACTTGGGATTTGAAAAGTGTCTCAGACACTTATCGCCCGCTGGACCCAGAGAGTAGGATCAGAAAATACGTCCTCATGGACAGCAAACTAATTGGAGATCTGCAGCACAACGGTACAAGGAAAGACTGGAGCCTTGGCGGTCCCTACCCACATGGTAAATCGGGATCGGTCAGAAGAAGCGCGTTTGCTTCCATCCCTCGCGGATCTTCGATTAGAGAACCCCGTCGGACAATTTTGAATGGTTCAAAAGGGTCCAAACCACAATATCTCAACTTTCTCTGGCAACTCCTACCCGAGTCCTTCCCTTGCCGTAACGCACCGTAACGGGTGCAAGCCTAAGCGAGCTCCAGCATGTCTGTAGAGATCACGCCTGCCCGTCTCAACCCGAGTTCCTCGTCCCCGACGAAGGAGAGCTTCATGGTCAAGGATGAGATGGTCGAGGTCACCTTCGAGGAAACAGATGTGTTCGTCTATTCGGTCAGCATTCCATCCGCCATGGTTCTTATCATCGCCCTTCTAGTTCGCACCCATTCCCTGTGGACCCCAATGAGATCGAGGAAACCCACCAGCTCACATTTAGGTGTGTCCAGCTCTATCTCTACATCCGTACTTCCCTGTTGACCTGAATATCAGGGCTGTATTCGTAGGATGTGTGCTCGGCGCTGTTGGTGAGTTTGTTTCCACGTTGCATTCGCCAACATAGGTCGAGTTTATTTTGACCCCTCACTCGAACAGTCGGCGCTTCCAACATTTACCTTGGTTTGAAGACTGGGTTTACCTTCGGTCCCCAGCTATTTGGCGCTATCTTTGGTTTTGCTATCCTCAAGCCCCTTTCGAGGATCCTTCCCGAGTCAGGTCTCCTGGGGAAGTTTCTGGGAGGGCCTTTCGGCCCAAAGGAGAATTGTACTGTGCAAAGGTCAGTCTGACATTTTAACATTTGTCATATCCACCATTCCTTATCTCTCTCTTTTAGTGCCGCAACAGGTTTGTGATCTTGACTCGTTTCATGATACGCGATTCATAACCTTTCTGCCAATCCAGCATCTGGTGGTCTGGGTATTCTGTTCGTCAGCGCTATCCCTGCGATGTATCGGCTTGGCCTTCTCTCCCAGTTTCCCCAGCAGGACGTCGGGAAATTGATCGCACTTGCTGCCAGCGCTGGATTCTTCGGTGTATTCTTCGTGATCCCGTTGCGTAGGTACTACATTGTCCATCAAAAGCTCACATTCCCGACGCCGGCGGCCACGGTAAACATTTTTTGCATGTTGATGTACGTCATGTGTTGACTAGTGCCGAACGATAGGCGTACACTATCCGTTCCTTACACAGCAATATCGGAGCTATTGCTGCTAGGAAAAAGTCACTCAGCCTTCTGTATACTTTCGTTACTACCTTTGTGTACAAGGTTATGACTAACTATGCACCTGCTATTGTAAGTTCATATTCTCTCATTCAGTGAACTATTTCTGACTCTGTTCAGATCTTCGATTGGCACATCGGCTGGACGCTGTATCGGTTGGGATTCACTAGCATCATTTCCCTTGAAAACTATGGCTGGTATATTGAATGTAAGGTGTATTCATTGACCTTCCGGTCTCGTACTTATAAATCTCTTTCCAGTCACCCCGGCTTTCTTCGGTGCTGGCATGTTGTCTGGAAACAACGCGTCTTGGAGCTTCTGTGAGTACTGATTCTGCATTATAACAGCTGTTGTCTCTGATCTTATCTCCCGACCAAGTCCTCGGCTCTGTTCTTGCATGGGGAGTTAGTACGTACCTCACTTCACACACTCTGACACACTGTTCATCTTTGGAACGTTAGTCGCGCCTTCGCTCGTTAAGAATGGCCTTGCTTTCGGTGTTGAAATCAGCGATGAATATCCCTTGATGTCTTATCAGGCCCTCTCGTTCAAGGATCCTTCGCTCTATACCTCTCACCCGTCTCCCCGTTATTGGTTGCTCTGGCCTGGTGTTATGGTGATGTTGTTGTACTCTTTTTCTGATATCATCCTCACAGCACTTCCCCTTATGACTTGTGTGTACCCATTCCCATCATTAGGACATGACCTCCAATTCTAACTATCCGTCCTTATAGCCATGTCGCGAGATACGCTGAATCCCAAGTCCTGGTTCCGCCCCAAGGAGCTCGACCCCGAAGACGAAGATCAAACACCGATGGAGCATCGTATCCCCACGCTGTGGTGGACCGTTGGTCTCGCCCTCAGCACGATCATGTGCTGCGCCATCCTTGCGACCCTTTTTAATATGAACGTCGGCGAGGCGATCCTTGCCCTCATCCTGGGCTTCTTTTTCTCCTTCATCGGTGTCCAATCCGCCGGACAAACTGACGTTAACCCCGTTACCACCGTCGCCAAGGCCTCCCAGCTCATCTTCGGAGGAATTGGAAAAGGCGCACACCTCGCCCTGAACCCTTCTCAGATGCTCAATCTGTCTGCGGGTGTTATCGCTGCTGGATCTGCTGCGCAGGCCTGCGATATGACTGGTGATTTGAAGACTGGTTACCTTCTCCGCGCGAAGCCTAGGAACCAATTTGTTGCACAACTATGTGGTGCTGTTGTCGCCATCTTCCTCACCACCGGTTTGTTCATCCTGTTCAGCAAGGCTACTCCCTGTATTATGTAAGTCGTATTGTGGTCTACTGCTTAGAATTGAACTTAACACCCTTCTCAAGGTACCCTCCCGCGTCTGGTCAGTGCAAGTACGGTGCTCCCTCCGTCGCTGCATGGGTCGCTGTTGCTGTCGCCGTCTCAGCTCCCAAGCTTCGTAAGGATTTGTCGACAATTGTATCTCTCATTAACCCTGACTCCGCATGTATCCAGCTATACCTGCTTCCTCCGGTTATACTGCCATTGCTCTTGGTGTCGCCAGCGTAATCACCGTCATAGCTAAGCATTACTGGATTCCCAAGAGGTACCATTGCTATATCCCCAACTGGAACGCCATTGGACTCGGTTTCGTCGTGCCCCAAGTTTTCTACTCGATTGCCATGGTGTTCGGTTGCACCTTCAACACCATCTGGCAGAGGCGCAACCCTGCTGGCTTCGACATGTACATGTTCGCTGTCGCTGTAGGTACCATCCTGCAGTATTTTTGTGCCACACTCAGAGGTGTTCCTTTAGGCTGGTCTTGTCGCTGGTGAAGGTCTTGGTGGTGTGTTCCAGGCATTGCTCGCCATTATTGGCGTTGATGGAAGCAGTAAGAATCCCTTCGTCCCAACTTGCGCTCATGAATCTAACAAACCCCCTCTCATTTAGAATATGGCACCGCTATTGGTTGCCCCGGTTTCGAATTCTGTGGTTAATTGGGATTTATTAGATGTCTCCTTATGATAATGGTGGCATGATTACTCTACGAAATTTGTACGATACACACTTAGCTAAATTTATTTTTTTTGGAACTCTGCGACAGGCGGTCAGACAAGGAATGTTGTGGTGATGTGTTGAACCTTGTTTTTGAAAATATCAAAAGCATCAGTACGTAACGTCACGTCTTGAATTTGAAGTCAGATTATTGGATACACTACATCTTCCCATCCACTCTGTCGTGATGAAGCTTACCGGTTCAGGCTCTAGACTTTCCCCTATATCCATTGATGATTCTGAGGACGAGGTGTTGCAAGAACTTGTCTGCGAAGCAAGTTTCGAGTGTAGCTCACTGCCCTCTATGACCGATCAACGCAACAAGGTACCGCGGAACGGGGTGTCGACCAATGCAAGCGTAGGATCTCATCAGAATCCAACTTTTCAGGGTAATGAACTCTTCTTCTCCTTGGTATTTCAACTCCTCAGACCTCTTGTTTTATTCCAGGCAAGACATCACAAAAGCGGAAAAGGGGTATGAATGACGCGCTGATTAGGTCAGTTGCGAGTACAAGTCAGCAGAGACTGGATTCTGCAACACATACGCAGCCAGAGGGCCTGAGTAAGAAAGCGAAGAAGAGGCGAAGAAGGCTTGAACGTCTGTTACAGGAACATGGCGGCCAGCCTCCTCGTCCTCCTGTATGGTTGAATGGCGCGCATTATCTCGCACCTGAGCTGGCTAATCCCCACATGTGGGGTACGGTGGGTGTGAGCTTGGACCAGCCTCAATCCACTCTCGACCCCTTTTCAACCTATAACACGACCAACTACGTTTCACATCAATATAATGGGGAGATTCCAGTCGCTTCCTCGTCGTCTTCGTGGGTCGCGTCTATGGCTATGGCTGCCGAAGCACCTATGTCAGATGGACACGGAATCGAAAGTTGGGATCCGTATTTTTGCTCGCCTAACTGGTCCGATCATTCTCAACGTTTAGGTCACAATGTCCAGCAGTTCTCCGAACCGATACCTGCACCAGAGCCTCCTCCTGCTCCTCCTCCTGCCTCAATACCTGCTTCGGCTGCTCCAGCGGCTTCGCTTCCAGCACAGATCATTGGAATGAAGCCAGACCATGACCCTTCAAGCAAGCATGGCTTATTCGTAATTCCTTCGAATACTGCCAAGGGAACCACGGATGCACCGTCCACTAAAGGAGAACCTTACATTCCAAACCCTGCTCGGACTCTCGTCATGGAACAATTACCTAAATCGCACCGTACGCAGGACTGGGTCAATAAATGGAGTAAAACAGCTTGTGGCGCCTACCCAGTATTTTCATGCATCGATCACCATGGAGCGAAGGCATTGGTAGAATTTGCTACTGCTGAGTTGGCGCGGAAAGCTTGGGGTAGCCCTCGACTTGGTGCTGCCCTAGTTGGACTGAAGACCCATCAGTTAAAGGGCCGGCCACGAGAGGACCTTATCAAAGTTTGGTGGTATCGAGTTGATGGCGTTGGAGCTAATGCCGGAGTAGGCGAGATCGAAGAAGGTGAAATTGAAGGTGATGCAGCTGAGAAAGAAATTGAGGTACCTGTGAAGAAGGAGACTAAGAAGGAGAGGAAAGCCAGGCTTCACCGCGAGCGGCAAGCCAAGAAACTTGCAGCCGCTGCGAAACTTCCAACTCCTCAACCGCAAACTTCCCAAGCCAGTGTTGTTGCGCCTATGGCGGCACCGAAGGAAGCGGCTGCGCCTCAATTGCTTCCCTTGCCCCCAAACCCGGCTAACTACTCTCAAATCAAGCCTAACACGGCATATCCCTACTATTCCATCATGCCTCAACCTCTCCCTCATCCGCTGCCGCAGCAGCCTCATCCTTCCACGCACTTTCCTCTGTCCCTACCTTCACGTACCCCGTTACCTCCTCAATCCGCACTCGAGACACAGTGGCGTCCTAAACACGAATTATCAAAGAAACTCACGCGTGAAACCACACTTAACCCCACCACCTCCTCTACTGCATCATCAAAGTCACCATCACCTGTACAGCCTTCTCCGGCTGCTGCTCAATCTGTGCCACCGCTTTTGAGTCCACCCGTTTCACTGACGTATGAAGACATGGATGTCGATGACGACATGGATCTGGAATCCCCTCGTACGGCTAAACGTGCCATCTTCAACCTAACACCAGCGCTCCCGATGCAAACTCAAGCCCCAACTGATGCCTCGCAACCTTTCCCTTTGACGACGCAGGTGGTTCCTGTGGCTGTCCCCGACCCTTTGATGTCCTCAGTCATACTATCTAAGACCGATGTTGACGTGCCTTCAATCACCTTGGATAGCGTTCGTGATTCACCTGTTCCTGAATCAGGCGCGAAGCAGCTCGCGTCCGAGACTCCGGCGGCTATCACATCCCAATCTCGTTCGACTTCTGGAACACCACCACTAGAACCACGAGCTATGAAGAATGCACCCAAAGGCCCAAGTTTCAAGATACGATCTTTGCTTGCGAGACAGAAGGAGCTCGAGGAGAGAATAGCGAAAAGTAAAATGGAGCTTGGGCTCGTTGCGACACCAGTGCCGCCCACTGCTAGTATTGAGTCTCCGATATCGACAACGGACTCGTTGCAAGAGGATGGGGAAGATAAGAAGGCAATGGAGCAGAGATTAAGGTCCTTGGTGCTTCGCAGTCAGAAGAATAACAGGTCGAGGAGCTCGGCGTCCACGGCTTCTTCGACGGATGTGCTTTCCCCCATCTCGACTATTGCGTCTCCTCCACCAGGTAATGTGACCTCAGCGACAAGTGTGCTGCCTGAGGCTCTGGCCTCGGCTCTTGTTATTCCTTCTGTAAAAGCTCCGACGTTCTCCTTGGACGACCTCGCGGTGTCTTTCATAACCGAGACAATCGAGACCTTCAAAGCCACGCCGAACCCGCCAGCGCCCGCCCCTCCGCCCGCTCCAGTAGCTCCAGCTCCTGAACTCAACACCGCTGTGCAGAGTCAAAATACTAAAGTAACGACAGCAGTGGCGAAACAGAAACTTGAGCTTGCGGCGCAACAGAAGCGGTTGGAGGCACAGATTGCGGAGACCAAGGTCCTTATGGTAAAGTTCGAAAAGGCGCGGACGAAGCAGGAGCGGGAAGCAATCTTGGCGGCGATACGGGAACAAAGCCGGTGCGTGCACCATCCCCTCCCCCTCTTCCCCTCTTCCTTTCCGTGGCGGCGCGGAGTGCTGGGGTTGTCGTCTTTTGATGTAGAACAGCTGAGTAATTTGTGCTTTTGTGCTACGTTTGTGATTACAGGGCCGCTTCGATTTCGAAGGACGACAATGATCCGTCGCCAACCACTATTGCTACTGCTGTTACGCCAACGACCACGACAAACCAAGTTGCACCGAAACCGAGGGTGCAGCCGATTGCCAATAATGTGGGGAATACACTGGGACACACAATGGTGCATGCGGTCAAGAGGTGGCCTGGGTCGCTTGAATACGACGTTGGAGTCCTTATTGTCAGCGATGATGAGGACGATGAGAGCGACGGTGATGATTAGCGAATTGCCCGCGCTCTTCTTGATTTGCTTGTCGTCGCAGGATCGCGTACGCCGTGTCCGGTGTCATAGGTACGTGTCGGCACGTCTCCTTTCATAGATGGGTTATCGCTGTGTAGGGTCCATCACCTTTCCATCGCATGAACCTTGCATGTCAGGGCTGGGCTGACTGCGGAGTGGTGACGGAGGCGAGGGAGTATGGTAGCCAACCTGGATGGAGGGATTTTGCTTTGATGGTGCCTCGAATGATGCCCGGAAGTTTTTTGTATAATTCCTTGCATTCTGAATCTGTGATTCCTCTGAAACATGTACAGGGGGTCGACCATATGTGGCGCCTTCCTCTGAGGGAACAAGGTGAGTCGATAATTGACTACTTGTGCCGGGCTGAAGATGGATGGTGAATAGATTCGTGACTCAATTCTACGCTTCAAACTTCAAATTTCACATTGCTACTATGAGCAGTGTATTTATGCGCGCCCAGAGCTGTGCAGGAATCCGGATGGGTCTTCCGTCCGCACGAGACTCGTGGATCCAGCATGGGCTTCAGACAACGGAGGGCTTATCTGATCGTGACCATCGAGACAATCAACTCACAGATAGGAATTGATGGATTCGGATTGGATGGTAAGTTAGTGGGCGACTAAGACTGCTCATGGCAGTTGGTGATCGCAAATATTTACATTGAGAGGGTTTTCTCTCTTTTTGTACATCTCTCGTTTACAAATTGTGATTTGAATTTTTTGGTTGAAAATCCTCACTGTGCGATGAGATGATTGTGGTCGTAGATTGTCACCTGGGTGTCAAACTATCTTAGCTGTGGCTGCAGTGCATAGTACTTTTTTTGAGCTATCTAAACACGATATCGTATCATCACCATCATATTGGATGACCCAATCAATGAGAACGATGATAATGAACAGAGTAGGAGCAGAAAAAGAGCTTTTGTTGTCAGATAAGGATGCTTTCAGGATTGCCTTTATTCATGTCTTTATGCCAACGCCCACTTGTTGTGAATCCGTTGTGAATCCGTGATCCGATAGACAAGGCAATACATCGAAGGTTGTAGAAAAAAAGGCAGTGTCCCGGTTTGTGGACTGCTGACCAATCCGCTCGCGTGGCGGCCACAGCTTACAAAACAGCGGCCAAACAAAAGCCTTGCAGCTTATCCCCTCACTACCACCAGGTTTCTGGTTCCTCTCGCCCTCTAGACCTTGTAAGTCCTAATTTCTACTTAAAAACTGTCTTCATCATTGACTTGTTGTCCAATCTCTCTAATCGTCCTTAAATCGCCTTTTTCCCACTTGTAATCTCCTCGACCATCGCTCTGATCGTGTGCGATTGCTTCACTCTTCCATAGCTCCTTTATTCAAGCCCATAGTTTCCGATGGCTCTCAAACGCATCAACAAGGTCCGTAGTAACTCCATCTTGAAGTAACTTGTTTGCTCCTCGTTGCTTTTTTTGCTGTGGCAATTCAGGGGTTCACCTACCTTCTTTAGGAATTGATTGATCTTGGCCGCGATCCACCCTCATCATGCAGCGCTGGACCAACTGGCGATAACATGTTCCAGTGGCAAGCGACGATTATGGGTCCGGTGAGTACATTCTATATCTTGTCTTCAATAGCCTTTGACGCTAACCCCGACTCAGGGTGATTCTCCATATGCGGGCGGCGTCTTCTTCCTGTCGATCAGTTTCCCGACGGACTACCCCTTCAAGCCTCCCAAGGTCAGCTTCACGACCAAGATTTACCACCCCAACATCAACGCCAACGGTTCCATTTGCTTGGATATTCTGAGGGATCAATGGTCACCCGCATTGACGATTTCTAAGGGTACGTTAGGTTATTGCTTCTCGTTGATGTCTCCCTTACGTTTGAGTTCAGTTCTCTTGTCCATCTGCTCAATGCTGACCGACCCGAACCCTGATGACCCACTGGTGCCTGATATCGCACATCTCTATAAGACTGATCGGACTCGGTATGAAGCTACTGCACGGGAGTGGACAAGGAAGTGAGTCAACTCATTCTCGGAATCATCGTACCGTGTTTTCACATGCATCCTTTTTTCAGATATGCCATGTAATATTGAAATCGTTCCAGCCCCGATGAAACAGACTGTCGGTGGCTTTGTCTGAATTCTGTAATACGTATTATACTCTCTTGTCGCACCTTGTATCCACTCATTCTCGAGTCCAATATCAGCATCTTTCAAATTACAACTCTGAATCATTTACATTTGAAAATTTTCATCCAATGAGATGAACTGGTAATTACGACTTCCACAGTCGGAGACGATCATGATCTGAAGCAGCTACCGAGCCTATGAATATTGAAACAAGATTGTCGAATGAGCAATACTGGAGACGAGTCTACGGATGGGTCGTGATCAAGACTCCGAAAGAGGAAAAAAGATATTCGTAGTTTGATGGTTGATAAGGTTGAATCTGCTCTCTTTCCTAGTCCTCAGCTGAGCTCTGACACACTCTGCGCTGCGACTGGGCCACTTCTTAGCGTTGGAACCTAGCTGTGTCAGATCGAGGAAGCCTGATTTCGGAACACGAAACGAGGTCGTCCCCACTGCCTTGATCCGGTAACTTTGTGGCTCACACTGCCTTACATCCTCTAACTAGCCAAGGACAGTAACGACCAAAACAATCTTCAAATTAACGAAGGGGCATTGCGTATTCTTGCCGGTGTTTGGTAACTCGGCTAGCGAAATGAACATTCAATAATTCAATCCCTGGGGGTCTACGAAACGGCGAATGCCGGCAACCACCTGTGCTTCAGGGTGCTTGCGCGATATGTAGGAAGTTTAATCTCTACACGACCTGAACTCCTTGTTGAGATACCCCCGCAATGCACCCTTATGGACCTTGTGGTTGAATTATACTGGCAGCAAGTGTCAGCACGAATCACCCAGGAGGAGGTACATCGTATGCACAACGAAGCAAACCTCGAAGCTCAAGAAAATCGATGACTAGACATGAAACGCACAAGCATAGTACGACGTTTCTACGTTTTCTCTGGTTCCTAGGTCTGAATTCCTGTATTCCACCGCCACATCGCATCAGCCGTTGCAGACACAATCAATTGGAGTCAATTACCGCTCTCTGTGTGCATGTGCTTTTCCACGTATGGGCGTTCGGTGTTCTTGAGAAGAATTGCAGTGCTTTCGACTCCTGTCTACATATATGAGCTTCGCGTCTTGAGCAATGTGCAACATCGACTCGTGCCTCCTGAGCTTCTATCGAACGCTTCTTCTCACTTACATATCGAATCTCCACATAATATAAGGATGCACCCATATAATAGTTGGACCGAGACTGGGCAGGGTGGCTCTTCTCCATGGCCTCAGTCGCCTGCACCTTCAATCCTAGGCGCGCTGCCCTACCCTACCGTCTCGCACGCCACCACTCTCGTCACGTACTACATCTCCGCTTCCGGCTCGCAAATTCTCAATTCCAAAGTCATCGGCCCCGATGGCAGGACACACTTTACCATTAACACAGACCGCGACATGCCAGGCTACACCGCCGTCAAGAACGCACAAGACAGTCCTATCGCGCTTATTGAATGGAAGTCGTCCCCTGTGATCGAAATTCGCGGTCTTCTGTCAAAGCAGCCCGTACGCAACTGGCTCAGGTTGTCCCCAGATGACAGGTTATTCCGGACTTTTTTTTGGATAAAGCTGTGGAGTTTGCTGACCTTGTGCCATCTTTTTTAGTGCTCGGGCAATGGAAATCCGCGGTGTCAAGTATATTTGGGCGCCACACAACCACTCCATCAATGTATGAGACTTGTTCTTTCTATCACGGGAAAAGAACGCCGTACTTACACACACGGTGTTTTTCTAGTTACACACCGGAGACTTTAACCGCACGTTCCTTGCGAATGTCTCGAGGACCCAGAATTCCATCGTGATCCAGATCACTTCAGACGCGAATAACCAAAGGCTCCTTGAAAGCATCATCATCGCTGCTATGCTGCTTCAGTGCGGGCGAAACATAGATTAGACCTCGAAGCTCAAAGCGCCGGGCAATAGATCCCATCAGTGTCACAGTGTGGCAGTGGCCCGAACGGATTTCTATTTTATTCGCTAACTTTCAGCTAACCTGTATCTATAGTCACAAACAGCTGTATCGTTTACTTACTCTTCCAATTCCTAGACGCAGACGAAGTTAGATTACCCTACTCTAATTATTTATAATCAGAATTATCAGTACTGATGGTTTCTAGACGTGTATACTACATTGTTGTAGCATCATTCAAACGACATTCTGACCCAATCCTTCGTTAAAGTTCGTATTCTATTCGAAGGTCGGCCACAGTTCAAGCTGAAGTATTGAAGACGGCCCAAGCAAACGCAAACATCTCTTGCCTTTCCGAGTCGCTTCTTGGAGTCTGACTGACTCCTTCCCGCTCCCTTCCTGCTCCCTGAGTAACAAGCTTCAAGGTCCCGAAGATCACCCTGCGTCTGTCATCACAACTTGTTATCTGTTATCTCAAGCAAACTTGGCATCGGGGCCACGATGATAGCCCCCTCCCACGTTGTGGCAAATGTCCATCCGCCGGTAGGATCAGTATCAGATGACAGGATAAGTGCGGATGAGCTACACAGTCTGCTCTGGGTTGCTATCCGACACCTACTTAACTGGCCACTTGAGCGTCCCTGACATATAGTATGCATATGACAAACATGTGGCTGGCTTCTCGTCAGACTCAGTAGGCGTGAGTACATATATTGTAAATGACAGCCTCCGCTCACCCCTCTCCATGTCCCCGTGGTCCCTATCAACTCATGTTTGCAGGTGTTCTTCTAAGCCTTTCCTCAGACTCACTCAGACGTCAACCCAGGTCACGTTCTCCTAGGATAAATGATCACCGCTAAATCGGACCCGAGCTACCAGTGCGCTTGTTGTCTCTAAGTACCTTAGCTTTTGGTGTCGTGTGGCATGTATCTTGTGGTTCCAAAACGGTATTTTTCTGCTATTGCTACTCCTCGCTCTAGTATACGTGACGTGTCCATATGATCTCTCAGTGCACAACCATCAGACTGTAAATCTTAGTCAACTGATATTCTCGTTACCTCCATTACGGACGAATCGTCATGCCGGAATCTTTCGCCATCACTATAAGTAAATTTCGTGAGGGCTCTCAGGTTATTTTCCAGTCACCCCGGATTTCCGTCTCAGCTCTAATACACTACACGTACTTCTACTTCCATGAAACTCATTTCAACCTTAGTGGTAACAATACTGGTCGCTAGCAGCGCACTCAGCGTGATGTATACTCAGACGGACAGTCATCAGGGCTCCGGCTTTCTTAAATCCTTCTCGTTCCAGGCGATACCTGACCCTACCCATGGACGCGTGTAAGTCTTTCAAGTTCATTCTTGATACCATCCGCACATACAAATTCAACTCCTAGGAACTACGTTGATGCTGCCACTGCTGCAAGAAAGAATCTTACCTTTTCGTCCGGGAACCACTTCGTGCTTCGGGCGGACGACAAGCAGGTCCTCAGCCCCAGTGGGCCTGGGCGAGATTCAGTGCGCTTACAATCGAACAAGCAATATACGACTTCTGTGACAGTGTGAGTATTGGTGCTGGAGCCTCAAGACGACAATATGATCCTTTTGAACTGATGAGTGACATAGATTTAATATTCGACATATGCCGCGAGGGTGTGGGTGCGTGATCCCTCCTTGATACTCGAAACGATTACAAAGACAACTAATTATAGGACCTGGCCCGCCATATGGACGGTGGGGTCTGACTGGCCTAATCAGGTATGCAGACGAGCCACTTTCATCATGATACTTCCCTGTCCAATATAATTTTATAGGGCGAGATTGATATCGTAGAAGGCGTGAATGACATGGGGCCCAATACAGCGACGTTGCATACCAATGCTGGTGAGAGTACTTTACAACCCACGCTCGCCACGTCTCGGCGGGTGATTGACCACACCTGCCTAACGATAAGCTTACCAAAAGGGTGCACAATACCATCATTACGTTCACAAAGAGGGTTTGTTTGAGTCTGCTTCCAGTTTTCCACCCCATAGTCATACGAAAATCTTCCCAGGAGGTCTACAGGAAATAATTGTGACGTCGCGGCGACAAACAACGTTGGATGCGGTGTCAAATTCAGTGATTCACGAAGCTACGGCCCAACGTTTAACAGCAATAGAGGTGGATGGTGAGTTATTTTCCTACAAAGGGTAATGCGCTGATACTACCGAAAATTCCAAGGTTTGCAATGGAGCGGACGACATCATTCATCAAGGTCTGGTTCTGGCCAAGAACTGCAGGCAATGTGCCTCCCGATGTCAAGAACGGCGCCAGGTCCGTGAATACAGACAATTGGGTAGGTGTTACTCACCATCGTTCTGATTCAGCTCTTCTCTTTCTGATGGTTTCTAGGGCACCCCTGCTGCCTATTTTCCAAGTACATCGTGTCCAATCGGTAGTAAATTTGGTCCACATCGTATCATTATCAACTGTGAGCACCGGTATAAGTGATTTTGCTATTGGGATATCTTGTTGACTAGTCTCCTTGCGTCTGTAGTGACGTTCTGTGAGAAATGATCTCCCATATGAAGTCCTTCTGACTCGAAAATTCTAGGCGGTGATTGGGCCGGTAGCTCTTCTGTCTACGCCGCGTCTGGATGTCCCTCCACTTGCGTTGGTAGGTGCTTTAACAATGGCAACGTATGAGTAACGCTCATTACCGATCAAGATTATGTGAATAACAACCCATCTGCTTTCATCAATGCATACTTTGACTTTCAGTGGCTCAAGATATATGGTTAAATCTCGTTTCTGGCTTGTATCTCGCGTGGAATATTGTGATTTTCCACTAGTTATATATTCAATGTATCAGTAGTATCACCAGTCCACCTGGGGTTTCTCACATGTACCATGTACTCTTTCTCCTTCGATCCACATCTTGTATCAACAGATCTCACATGTCAGATATGGTCTATAAATATTGAAATCGTACTCTGGCCCCCATTGAGTCGGGTATCAGACGAGACTTGGAATTCGAAGTCGCGGCAATATCAAATTCGGTGTTTCATCAGTCATATTTGGCTCTTTGGAGCAAGTCCCAAGTGGCTCAAAGCCAATCCATGAGCATCTCTTGGATACAACCAGCCAATAGACGAAACAACCTATGCTTAATCATCTCACATTCTCCAATGACTACGCAGTGTATCACGGTCTGAAATGTTCATGTTTCCGGAACACCGTAATGGTACAAATTTGAGAAATGAATCCCAAGAAGTTGCCAGGACAGATTAACAACATTCTATACTCAAGTTCTGTAATGCCATTTTGTCTTAGTGATGGTTTTTTAATGCCAACGTACTAGCAGCAAAAATCTAGAAACCAAAAATAGCACTGAGTACTTATCCGGCGCAACAGCGCTGTTTTTTCAAGTCTTTCTTTCTGGAATTCAGAAAGCAATGAATCCGATTAGTAGGTAGGTAGGTAAAGGTCCCTTGGTTCCAGGCTGTGGACATCGACTGTCATCTGCCAATATCATGCAAAACCTGGATTGTGGTTGGTTGGTGTAGGGTGGCGTGAGTCGCTCTTTTCGGGGTCGGGCTTCGGAATGCACCGAAGCGAGGGTGGTGATCGGTTCTTAAAGTTCAAAACTGTTCAAGAACGTGGCATTGGTAAGCCATTATAGTTTCTAGTTTCACTCCGAACGCAATCTTTCTGCGCCCGAGGTGACCAACGACGCATCTTTCCAAGCATAGGATCTATCTGCCCGATTGTCAGGACTAAGAGTCCTTTTCGGGAACAGGGGACGCCGACTGAGCTTACGATCTCTCACGTTGTTCGAGTCCACCTCGAGTACCTCCATATCATCATGAAGTTACGGACTTGAGGATCAACTCCATCGTGGAGGCTATTAAACCTCTCTGGCTTGTAATTCCAGTCAACTTGATCTCTCACAATAATGCTTCGAGCGGTCGACAAGCTTAAGATGGTTTTAATGGCTGTAATGTCGTCGGTCACTCTTGAGAATCGATAACCATCCAAGGTATTTGGTCCATTCATCTCCGCGTTTCTTACATCAGCGCCCTCGAGGCTACTGCTTTTGTTTATGAACATGTACAATGCACAACTGGGCGAGACTTTGATCAGATTCAGACATTTTAGTAATTTTCGGACATCCGGCTCTTCCTGGGTACTCACTTGTGTTGCAATGCTACATCTCCTCCATTCCTACGCTGTCTCTTTGTCTCCGTGATCCCGTGGACATTGAAAAACCATATTCGGAGCACTCCATGCTACACATGGCGACCTCGCGAATATCGTAAGAGACGTGCGTGACCTATGCTTCCTGAAATGGAAACCGTTCGTCTATTCATTCTTGGAAACGCCACATAGTGGTGTAAAATGGTCGACTCTGTTTGCCGTTCTTCATTGAAGTCTCTCTGACAATGCTTTTCTTGTCTCCACACGTGCCGCGATATCATCTCCATTTTCATCCTGAATCTTATCATTAATGGTCAAATGATCCAAACTGGAACCACTCTACTATGTCTTCCTATCGATATCCACTAGCCCGCGAGAAGACTCCCGATATATATGATAGGATGATACAGAAATCTTAAATTTGCCCCGGTTCCAAGTTCCAGCTCGACGCCTGTGATGCCTCGGATCTCTTTCCTCGTAAATGTTCTTCTCCTCGCAGGCAATGTGCTTGGCGCCACGTACTCTCAGACAGAAAGTATCCAGGGGTACGAATTTCTTCAAGCCTTTTCATATCAAACAATACCCGATCCTACCATGGGACGTGTGTACGTTAAGCCACTGCAAGGTATCCTCAATTCATTTGTAACTTTGATCCTGCAGAAACTACGTCGACGGCGCGACTGCGTGGCGCGAAAACCTCACTTTTGCCTCAGGGGACCATTTCGTGGTTCGATCTGACTTCAAGAAGCGGCTCAGCGCCACAGGGCCTGGTCGGGACTCGGTACGCTTGATGTCAAACAATCAGTACGCAACATCTGTGATTGTGTAGGTACTGGAGTTAGAGCAACATGAAATCTCCATCATGATTCCACAGCGATGCTAACATGGGTGCTACGCTAATATAGGTTTAATGTTCGACATATGCCACGAGGCTGCGGGTGCGTGACGCCCTCAGACGGGTCATAACGCGTCAACTAACGTTGGCAAGTCTAGAACATGGCCGGCAGTGTGGACTGTGGGGGCTGATTGGCCCAACCAGGTAAGCCTGAGGACTCTTTGAACCGTCATCCCAGATGTACTTGCGTCGGATTGACTTCCAGGGTGAAATCGATATATTAGAAGGCGTCAATGACCAGACGCCTAACCAATCAACGCTGCACACTGGCAACGGTGGTGAGAATCTTGTCGCTCCACTGTTGAGACGAATGGTTGACATGGTCACTTGTCTTGGCTTTCCATATATGTATGTTAACAAGACTGCTCGATGCCGCCCTTTCGCCCTCAGACCGGGTTAGTTGTTTGCCTGTCAACGAAGGTTTTCAGCTGACGGCATTGGTTGATCTCGTAGGATACCGAAGGACAACAATTGTGACACTGCACAAACTAACAATCTTGGCTGCAGCGTGAAGTTGAGCGATACAAGAAGCTACGGTCCAGAGTTCAATGCCAATGGGGGCGGCTGGTAAGCAACTTTGTTTTCTAATGTTCGGTGACGTTACTAATGAGAACTGACAGGTTTGCAATGGAACGTACAACGTCGTTTATCAAGATCTGGTTTTGGCCGAGGTCGGCAACCTATGTACCTTCGGAAGTGAGAAATGGTGCTAGCTCAGTGAACACTGATGGATGGGTATGCTCCAAGCTATCGCTGATTTGTGCACGTCTGATCTTGTTCCTAGGGAACACCCTCCGCTTATTTCCCAGACACCTGGTGTTCGATTAAAAGTAAATTCGGGTCCCACCGTATCATCATTAATTGTGAGTGCAGAATCATGTCGTTATCGCAGCCAAATTGTCTTAGTGTGGATCCCCCCTGCTTTCTTAGTGACGTTTTGTAAGACATCACTCGTAACTACGTTTAAATTCGTACTCACCTGGGAAAAATAGGCGGTGTCTGGGCTGGCGATCCCTCGGTTTATGCCGCTTCAGGATGTCCCTCTACTTGCGAAGGTAAGTTCTTCCATTTAGTATTCGGGGATCGAGCTCAATGACCAGAAGACTACGTGAACAACTACCCTTCCGCCTTCGTCAACGCCTACTTTGACTTTCAATGGCTCAAGATATACGAGTAACTGAGTAACCAACCAATATTCTTCTATCAAATCTACCCCCGTCTCCCCACGAAACCGCGACGCGCATATTACGAACAGAGATGCCATATCGAAACAAATGATGTATTTATCGTCCTTGTACCTGTGTAATAATTAGTACATGTATCTAGCAATGCCATGATGAAGCCATGAAGAGGGTTGACTGAGCTTGTTAGCATTCAACCTGCGCATTAATATTTCCTGATTTGTCGAAAGATCTGATGAACTGAATCAAAACCAGGATTCGGGGTTGTGGCGAGTAAGTTACTAAGTAGCGAGCGCGACGCTCCATCAGTGTCAATCATGGAATCCTGAGTGAGCCTGGCTGCCTGACATCTCGGTAGTGAACTAGAGTTCAATCAGGAAGTGTCAAATGAGCTTCCATGAGCCTTGCCTGCTCTAGCTGCCGTATACTACAGTAGACTTCAACAAAACGAATGATCCCTCTGCTTGCTTGAAATCTCTTCTCTCATCCGAGCTTGCATGTCGCCGGAGGAGAGCAAATCGCCTGCCTAATTTAAATTGTGACGCCGTGACTGTTATTTGGTTGTGTCAACATCAGGGGTGTTTAGACGAGGAGCTGTTTTGTTCTTGCAAAGCCGTTGGCCAAAGCTACTATGGCTCGGTTTCGCGCTGATTTCAGCGACAGTGACGACTCTTCTTCTTCAGAACCCGAGGTGCAGCAGGAACTTGAGGTCAGCGAGGATGATAGCGAGAGCGAGGAGGAACTGTTGAGGTCGTCGAGCCCGAACTCGGAGATGCATGAAGACGAGTTGTTGATGTCGAGGGCGCGACGTCGGAAGCACTCTAACCGTAATGCGCTTGTAGAGGACGAGGATGGAGAAATACGGTATGCTCACGAAATTGACGGCGACAGACGCGCACCAAATCTACGCGTCTCTGAAGCATCCTTTTCATCGTCGCCCTCACCACCGCCTAGAGCTCGAGGAGACCCTACGCTTACGTCGTGGGCGCAGCACGTCGGTGTAGACGCTCAAAAAATGCATGTCATGCAAACATCACTGTTTCGCGTGCCAGAAGAGGCTGCCGCACTAAAGGCTTTAAACCAACCACAACCTTCTCGCCCGAGTTTACGTGTGCCACTCCAGCCATTGAATCGCAAACACAGTAGGGATTCTGATGGGGATGGTATTCGACCAGACTTTCGAGAAGTGCGTTTTTCTAACCTTTGGCTGTTAGTAGCACGTCTGATGTTTAATCCGACCAGAGAGCTTCATTCGCTCATGATATTGAGCCAGCTGTTCACCGGCCGTCAAGAAAATATGCACGCGTAGAAACTTCCGAATCTGCAGTACAGGGGAACGAAGGGGCCTTCTTTGACGCAGGTCTTGCGTTCGGTCGTTCATTCCGAGTGGGCTGGGGACCAGGCGGAACTCTTGTGCATCTTGGCTCTCTCTGTAAGCCGATATCCACCCCGTATGTCCATCTTTGTTTTCACAGTATGTTCGATTAATGAACAACGCAGAAAAACATCGGCGAATTCTTCTGTCGTTACTCGAACCGTTTTCCCTTTATATGCCGACGCGACCTCAGGATCTACGCTCTGCGGAAAGCTTTTGCAACACCATCTGACACACTCCCCAATTACGCTGGATGACGACGACGTTCCCTTCGCTGACCCTGATCCCGACTTACTCAACTTTTCATCCTTTGTGACACTCTTCCCTGCAGCGGACAGATCTTATGAAGCCTCTCTATTCCGCCTGGGTCAAGCCCTATTTGATGACATCGACCTTTGTCTGGGGCCTTCAGTGACGATCGATATCCAGAACAGAATTAGCGCTGTCCGCAGGAAGGCTGCGCTCTCTGCGTGGCTAGAAGATGCTGTATCGACAACAGTTGAAGCCGAGCTTCGCGCTAACTCCTCAGCGGACACGCCAACTAACGTTTTCACTCTCCTTACTGGCCATCAGACTGAAAAGGCCGTGAATGCGGCCATTGATGGTGAATTCTGGAGACTCGCTACTCTAATATCTCAAGCTGGAGGAGACTCTGACTTCCAACAAGACCTCAAAGATCAGGTTGAGATTTGGCATGAGGAGCGGATTGATGTGCACATTGATGAGAGCGTGCGGAGAGTATATGCGCTTTTGGCTGGATGGGTAGACAAGGTGGTGGTAGGGTCGCGAGGCGGTGGATTGGAGAAGTGTTCTGATGTAGACGTATTGAAAGGTCTGGACTGGAAACGCGCGTTTGGCCTTCACCTGTGGTACTCGGAGCCCATAAACGCACCCATAGCGCAGGTCTATCAGGCATTCAATCAACTCGTCATAGAGAATCGAATACCGCGACCACCCCCGTTCTACTCCGAGAAGAAGGCACTACCCCCAGCGTCGCTATGGAACCTTCCTTCGTTATCGCCCGCGACTGATGGTCTCTTCTCCCTGATTCGACTTCATGCCGAGCCCGCTTGCTCCCTGTCTCAAATCCTTACTCCCCTCTCGTTTGGCTCTTCGCCCGTGGACTACAGCCTCTCGTGGCACTTGTACATCGTCCTTTCACGATGTATGCGAGTGCGCGACTTCGCTGATCGCGGAGACCCGGTCGGCCGGACGCGCCGTATGGATGACGACATTTCGGAGAGTGAGGAGGGTGATGGAATCAAACAAGAGGGACACAGTCCTAGTGCTGATTTATTGGCGAGCAGCTATGCTTCACAACTGGAAAGTCAGGGTCTGATTCAGGAGGCGTTGTTCGTGTTGTTACACATTGAGGGTTCTATTGGGTGAGTGGAAATTACTCCTACAGTATTTTCGTCTAATCAGCTGGAATGTGATATCGATCTATTTCAGGCGAAAGAAGGCGATTAAAGATCTTCTGGCACGATCTGTAGGTAGATTAGATGAGTGGATGTCGAGGGGTATTGAAGGAAGCTTGAAGATACCAAAAACATGGATATTGGAAGCAAAGGTGTGTCCCTTGTTATGAATCTCTCCTTACACTACAACAGACATTGTACAGGCCAACTATGCACTTGACAATGGGGACATATTTGACGCGTACGAGCTTTTCTTGCAGGCGGAGCTTTATGATACTGCACATGATTTGGCTGTAGTGGAGCTCGCACCGGACGCGATTCTTCGCCGAGACCTGGAGTTGCTCCAAAATCTGTTCACCGTATTCGTCAAACATCCTGTTAATGGCTGGCATGTTCGTGGAAAGGTTAGTCTTTCCATTCCACTTATACTAAGCACTAAATTTCTAATACTTTTTTCTTCATTGAACAGATTTTCCTCGACTATGTAAAAATCATGACGCATACGCTGGGACATGAGGCGGAGGAGCCCGACGTCTCAGATGCGGTACAGAATACCCAAGTCGAAGACTTGATCAAAAGCGTTCCAAGACTTGTCGAGCTTCTCCCCGATCTTTTCAGGGAGGGGTTGGACCCGCGCCACGGGATCGCTTTGACTGAAATGGTTGCGGGAATGGTGGGGCAGGTGAAAAAGTATGCCCCATCTGTCTTGGTGAGTGTCTCTCCTTTGTCCCTATTCGGCGACCTTCTGATCAATTTGCCAATTGCGCTATAGCCGCAAGTCAATCCTACGTTCATGGATGAATCGACGCGATTGGAGAGGATCCAATCCATGGCATATACGAGGTTCCTTAACCAGATCAATTGATTGTTTTTCTCTCGTTCTTCAAGTTGGTATTTTTTTTGGTCGGCATACCTCATCTTACTCAGCGCGTCTCCCTTGTGCGATTGTACCTCCTAAAATGCTAATGTCAGCTCGCGAAAGGAGCTAGCCTCCATTGGAACAAACAATGTGTGAGATATAAAAGAGGTCGAATCTCACATTCATAGACTTTGATATCAACCATCGTGATTTAGGACCCAGCAGCGCTCGTCCCACACAGGACTGAAGAGAGTTCAACATTGAACGCTTCGGTCTTCTCCTGCGAGCTGCGATTCCATGGCCCAGCCTTCCTGCACGTAGTCATCGAACCACTGTGGAGCGTTGCGGCCCTACTCTTGTCCATCACACCTGACACTTTCTATCGCGCCCGTCCCCTGTGTCGATAAAAAAGAAAAAACAAGAAATCTCCTCTAGATATGACTCGCTTCTGAAGATCTCTCAGAGACAACTCGTCCGCCATCCCTATGGCTGGACTACGGTTCGGCGGGGACATCTAGGAAGAGTTTGGTGCTCCGCCTCCGTCCTACCCCACGAAGCGGGGACACGGTTTTGCCCGCTGCGCATTGGATGCATCAATCCTTCATTGGAAGTTGCAGACCCCAGCGATGGCAGTGATGCGCAGTTCATTTGGTCGGGGACTATCCTCCCCTATCGTCATACTCGTGCTTGGCCAGCACATAGGAGTTCCTTTGACCCCTACGTCTACGGCGAGAACCTGCTGCTCCCGTGGTTGACATTTCGAAGCGGTCATTGGCCCAAGGCCGTCTTGCACCAGAGGAGGGGCGTATGAGGAAAAGTGACGGTGTGATACGAGTGTGTCATTTTCTGCCCTTTCGACGGCGCTCAATTCGCAACAATTGGGATGGTGTCGTCGAGTGGGCGTTGGGATTGCAACTCGTCTGCGACCTAATTTTTTCCCTCCTTCCCACTCGTTGAGAATGTTTTGTTCAGCACTTCAATCATCGTACGTATGCCTTATATGGGTCCATTTGGGAGGTGACTGGTGAGCGGATTTTTTCATATCCTGCCCAAGACAGATAGTTCTGGATCATTTTCGTAGACCCTTGTGTTCTCGATTGAGACTCAAATGGGACTTTACTTCAAAAACCAATGCATCATGACTGGATGGGGCTGGTCCCGATTCCGCAGATTATCAGGTCGAATCCAACTAGGATAATCGTGGTCACGATTTTTTTTTAGATGTAGCGCTAGATAGAATGTGAGATAAGAGTAAGATCGGGGACATCGGTCCGAGTGCCGGCGCGAGTCACAAGGGAATTGATCAATGACCTTTCCATTAAAATGACCACTCTGAGTATCGCACCACCTACGGTATCATCAAGTAAACGAACACAGGATGTTCTCGATATCTACAAATACCATGATTTCGTTGATGTACCTTCTTTTGCTCTCATCTCCTTCATCTCCAAGTGACGTCCAAATTTCAGAACAAACGATTCAAGTTGAACAATAATGCTCCATTTACGCCAGCCTATGTAACTTCGCAGTTGACTCAGACTACTGATGCTTCTGGCATGTATGCCAGTCGAGTTAAAGGCCGTCAAATACTTCTGGAGAATCCTGCACGGGAGAGCAGGGCCAGGAAGGAATTGGAAGAGAAACGGACGAAGCAGAGGGCACAGAAAGAGAAAAAGAATGGGAAGATGATGGGAAGACGCGAGGCAAAACAGAGAGGGGTATGGCGCTTCGAAAAATCTCAAGCAAAGTGAGTCTTTCTGCCTACTGTCTGGTAGGGGCCGTCGACATTTCCCTGTTATAGATTCGGACTCTTTGTACCATTGCATCGTTTGTGGATGGGGTACATGTCCGAACTCCTTGGGCTTCAACAGCCCCCAACATCGGGCTCTCCATCTGCACATGCTATGCCATCATCTTCCAGTATGCACCCGAAACTCGTGAAGGCTGATTTTCATGGTTCCATAATGAGTGGTGAGTGGTTCCGACGAATCAGGTTAGAAAATTCTGCCTAGTCTAATGATATTCCAGTTCGTCAAAGCAAAAATCCGTGTCTCATCGGCTTGTGCGGAATTGTGATACATGAAACAGAAAACGCGTTCAAGGTGGTCACCATGAAAGATACAGTGAAACGTGAGATTGCTGCAGGTTGTCAGCCGGTACTTTTGACTGATCACTATTCAGTCATACCCAAAGAAAACTCGATATTCTCGTTTGCGGTTCCTTTATACTCTACATTGCCTCCATCATACAAGCAGAACGAGCCTCTTCCTATACCAGACCCCGAAGCACCAAAGAAGACTGTCTTGCAAGTACCACACATCGAGTTTGAGCTCCACGGCAATCAGTTTCGATTTCGTTCTGCTGAACGAGCCGGGCGTAAATTTAAGCATAAGGAAAGTATCGAGTTGTAATGTATATGCACTGTTCGTATCATTTTTGATGATGAATTGCTTAAACACTGTCTCGACGATGAACTGACTGCGACTTCGTTTTTCTCCATAAGGCATTGGTGACCCCGCTGGTCATTTTCGTCCCCAAGTCGTCTGCTAGTCGGGATGCCTGGCTTCTTTTTCTCCATGTTACAATGAAAGCCCTATTAATCTAACCACAGAAATATTAGCGAGATATGGCATATGGATTGATTACCTCCGAGAGCATAGCCCTCACTAAAGCCAATAGAGTTCAATTTGTACAGTCACATCTTCCTTCTCAAGAGCGTGTGTAGTCTTCGTCCGCAAACGGGTCCGAGCCGAAGTAGAGAGATATTTGCTACTCTAAAATCTTACTCTGAGACGTAGGATATGTATGCTTCGCGTCCAATCACTTGGTGAAATTTCACCCCACAGAGTATGTATCCTTCTTTTCTAGTCGGAATTATGGTGCTCAAAAATCCTCGTACATTTAACCATGATTTTGACAAGTAGTGGAGCTACGCCAAGAACTCCAGATAAGCCGCCTATGACAGCTACATTCCCGGCTGTAATCCGCTAACATATAAAAGGTGGGTTATTGCGGTAGCTATTTTGCCAACCCTCAAATGCTCTCCGTATTGAGTATCTGGGCTCTTTATCTAATCGTCGGCGTTGCGCGTGCTGCTCTCCCTACGTGCCCGAACACCACCAATGCTGACTATGACTTTATTGTCGTCGGCGCTGGTGCTGGAGGTGGGCCTCTTGCTTCCCGGCTCGCAGAGGCTGGCTACTCAGGTCAATCTCTTGTTTTATTCCTTGCCTGAAACTCGCTAATACTCTATTTATATCCCAGTTCTCCTTATAGACGCTGGCCACGACACAGTCAATTACAATACGACGATCCCGGCCTACTATCCTCGGTCACTTGAAGGTACTCAGACTGAATTGACTATGTTGGTTATGAAGCATTGACGATTAATATTGCCTATTTTGCAAGATCCACAAATCACTCTTAATTATACTTATCAAGAGTACCCCAGTGGCTTTTCCGTCACGAGGAATGACCAATGGTGGGTTCTCGTGAACTTCTTTTGTTGCTACAGAACGTCCAGATTCTGATATGTTGACAGGTATCCCAGGGCTCGTGCCCTCGGAGGCTCGACAGTAAGTGTTCACAACGAATTGACTAATAAGTTGCTTACTTGCATAACTTTGTTTTCCAAGGTCCACAATGACATGATCAGCATTATTGCTGGTACCCGACAAGATTTTGATGGGCTGGCGACCACATTCAAGGACAATACGTGGTCAAGAAAGAATATGCAAAATTACTTCCGCCGTATCGAGCATAACCTCTATCTCTCTTCCCTGCTTGATTTCTCCAAAGACCATGGGTTTAATGGGTGGCTGAAGACCAGCCTTCTCCCAACGGATGTTTTTCTTTCAAATATTTTCTTCCTTGGTCAGCTTTTTGGAGGTTTATAGACGTACCCTGATTGAATTTCGTTTTAGATCCGCAGATTGCGGCCTTTGCCGCGTCTCCCTTTCTCTCTGGCTTTCCGATCATAGACTTAAACAGCTATGGAGGCGACGCGGCAGAGGGTGTCTCCTTGATCAGCGTCACCGTTGACGAGCATCATCAACGATCCTCGGTACGCGATAGGTTAGCAGCTGTTCAGAAGTCGCATTCCCAGCACCTTCACCTGTCGCTGGACACCCTTGCCACAAAGATCCTCTTGTGTAATTCTGGCTCGAATGTAACGGCTTATGGTGTACAAATGGCGCCCGGGGCTGCTTTGCCAGTTGCGAGTAATTTTAATGGGAAAGAAAACCTCAAAACTCAGAACGTCACAGCAAGACATGAAGTCATCGTCAGTGCTGGTGCGTTCCAGAGTCCCCAGCTTGTAAGTAGATATTACGATCCGGTGTTGCAACTTGCACGCGTCCTCTGACAAATTAATCTCAGCTCATGCTCTCTGGGATTGGCGACAAGGCTCAGCTTTCGCAGTGGGGGATTGAAACTGTAGTGCACCTCCCTGGTGTTGGTACCAATTTACAAGGTGATTAGTCCACTGTGACTCAAGATCTCTGAACCTTACATGATGTCTTCAGATCACGATGAAGTTGCACTCAATTGGCGATTGAAGAACAACTTCACCTTGTTCAATGGCTGCAAATTCCTTTCTGATCCTGCCGTAGATCCTTGCCTCGCGTACTGGCTTTCATCTCACCATAAGAACCTTTATGCCTTCCCCGGAGCCGTTGACGCTGTTATAACGCAGTCGTCTTCCAGCTTACCTGCACCAGACATTCTGACGTACTATATTCCTGTCCTTTTCCGTGGTTTCTTTAGAGGTATTTTCGGGCGATCAAATTAGTCCAATCGAAAGTATCTAACCCTACTTTGAACAGGGGTGCCGCAAGAGGTGGCTGACAATCACAACACCATGACAGCGATTGTTCTCAAAGGTCATCCCTCTTCAAAGGGTACCGTAAAGTTGACAGGCGCTCATCCACAAGACCCCTTGAATATTCAGAAGTTACATTTCCAGGCCCCTGGCGGGTCCGCAGATGTTGCTGCAATTCGAGAAGCTATCAAACGTGCCAGGAAGCTTGTCGGGTCGACGCCAATTGGCCTCTTCGTGGACACGGAAATTGCTCCTGGCCCTAATGTGAAGACAGATGATGAGATTGACAACTTTATCTATAACCGTGTTTTCGGTGGGTACTTTACCCCATCTTTTCCTGATCCTAATCCCCGTGTAATGCAGGGCATCACGCATGCTGCACTAACTCAATCGGGCCAGATAACGGTAGACAACTAAGAATACTGATTGAGTAACTTGAACTAATACAAATAGTGCTCCAGATCCTAATGCAGTCCTCGATGGTAATTTCAAAGTGAGAGGGGTGAACAACCTCAGAGTCGTCGACATTAGCGCTTTTCCCAATGTTCCCGGATTTTTCGTAACAACCCCGACCTATATGGTGAGTAATTTGAAGCTACTCTTGATAATCCAAATGTGATTTACAATGACTTTTTTCAGATCTCTGAAAAGGCGGCAGATGTTATCCTTGCAGCAGCGCGAAACACATGACATGCTCACGTATATAATACATTTATCTGTGAAAGTGTCTGTGTTACCCACCACATTTCTTTTTTCTTTTCTTTGCAGTTGTTATTTGTAACGTTGAATTCGAATTAGACATTGTCATCTTGTGCAGTCGTACGTCATTTACTACACCGACCCGAGAACGGGGAAACAAATTTTCTTGTTCTTCGGCTGCCGCATGCATTGGCAGTTGATTTGTTCCTTGAATGACAGCAACTTGACTGACTGCGATTCCCTCTGGGATCTCATGCATATCGCGGAATCCCCTCGTTTCCTTGAGAAATAGCCGCGATGATGATGATACTGGTACTGACGCTGACTCCAACCTGAGTTAATGGGCATCTTACTCAGAATGATTGGCACTCCCTTACTGTTAGCTATTTCTTTTTCCCAACGTTCAATAGTTATCTGAGTCTGATGCTCTAGTAGAGCAGGTTAACTAGTACCTCATGAGGCCTGACTGGACCATTCAATCTTAAGTTCGAACATTCCAACTGACTCTCGCGCGATCGCTCCCAGTCAGGCTTCGTCCGGGTTGTATGTATTTAAGGTCACTGACCCATATTATCATTGCCATTGACCAATAATCACAAGTAGAATTCAGAGCCTCTTCCGAGCAAGTGCTCTAACTCAATGGCATTCACCTTTGCCCGGTTTGTCGCTATGGGAGACAATATTCTGGCAGGAAAGGACCGGAAAGGACATTATTGACGATGAAAAGATTGAAATCATTGTCGTAGGACGAGTGGAATAATAATGCCTGATACAACTTAAGAGCCCATTGTGCAAGTTCAGTCTCATCTCTCAGAGGACATGTACTTCCTGAGGAGATCACCCAAAAGGCTTTACCAACGCACATAAAGCTCTCCTCTTACGGCACTCCTACTTGACATAGTGGCTCCCTTCCTTGGCCACTGGCGAATCAAACCCCACTCTCGCTACATTCTGGTAGGAGAAAGGGGCCAAACTCTACATAGGAAAGAGTCCGTTCTCCGATATTCAACATGATTCCATCGTTGCCAATACATTTTTGCTCGTGGTTTCGAGAGTATGATCCCCTTTCTTCAACGTCAACAAGTGGATCCGTCATCTTCGCCGTTCTATGGTCGATAGCCTACCATTTGTTTAATGAACACGATGATACGGAGGAACATTTCAATCGTCTCAAGAGCATCATTTTATACTCACAGCCTCCATTTGGTTTCGATGATTCCGAAAACGCGATTACCACTTTCAAGGAGGTTGTTTCAACCTCACGAAGAGTGTTGGATTATCACGCCCTTGTCTTTCCTGCTGGGCATTACAATACATTTGCCTGTCATCTGCAACGGACACCCCGACAAAATGGCCCAAATCTCCGCGTAAAAGTCCTCATCAAATTCTGGAAAAAGCACGGAAAAAAATATTGTCATATCTTGGGTTCCCAACGTGGAAACGCGTGGTGCGGCTCATACAATCAAGATGGAGACAATCACTATGCGTCGAAACTTCAGCGTGATTCCTTGGTGTTGGAATCTGAACCAAGGGGGACCTAGATAACACAGATACTAGTAAGTATCTAATCCTCAGTCTGTGTAACAGTG
>JABAKA010008105.1:0-29949 GCA_018857285.1 Termitomyces sp. Mi166#008 | reverse complement strand
ATCAAAGTATATTATACATGAGGTTGAGAGATGATCCAGAAAATGTAGGACATTTGCAATACATGACAGTCAATACAGTGGACAACACCCACATATATCTCATCAACAAAAAGGAAAAGAATGAGAATAAAAGCTGTTGGAATACTGGAAGACAACCGACTGAAGTTGTCACGTTTCAACCCACGGACCACAAGCCTAGTTGTTTCCAGTACCAACGTTGTTGCCAGCACTAGTGTTGTTCCCGTTACCAGTATTTTTGCCAATTCCAGCGTTGTTACTAGTTCCAGCATTATTGCCAGTCCCGGTGTTGTCAGCTCGAGGGTCTTGGAAAGGTGGCCGGTTTGAGACCGGTTGCAAACATTGAATACACATCGTCTGTGACACGCCGACACCGTGTCCACACCATGGACATCCAAAAGCTGGCATCTAGGCAGATTTGAGTTTGCTTTCTGAAACATTAAACGTAGTTGGACCCACTGGTATAAAAATGTTATTGAAGGTTGGAAAGCTGGTTAACGACTCAGGCCTGAGGTTTCTGTGGCTAGGAGGACTAGATTTAGCATGGAATATCAAGAGGACAAAAGGCAGAAGCTGTTACGTTGAGAATGCGAGAAGGCAGGTGAGGAGCTGGTGGGAGAATGTCCATGGGTTTTATACCTGTTTGCTGTTGCAATGTCCATAAACAGTCGAGTCCTGCCATCCGCTAGACTGCCGCTTTGTGGTCGTTTGGTCAGTTGAATATCTTGGCACACATAAGGAGCAGAGTACAAGGACACACACGATCCCTAGACAATCCTAAGGAAATTCAATCTGGAACTTGGTATTAGAGCAAAAATGGCGAAGTCATATTTTACGCTCCCTTTCCTTCCATTGAAGCCGCCACTCGATTTTCCGGAGTTGGCGCAGGAATTGGCGTATGGCCCTTGGGAAGATTTTGGAGTAACCGCGAAGACTTAGCACGTGTAACAGCTCTGAAGGCCAAGCTTTAACCTATGTGAGTATCTGTCTTTCTCTTGGACAGATTCAGTCAACATTGATTGATAAGCCGACACCTTCATTTTCTGCAAAAGCAATCAAGAGGAGGGTCTAGAAGGCCACCTTCCGGCACACTATACCACAATTTTCTCGAAAGGTCTGAGATCCTACGAAAAGCCACAGACGAGTAAAATCCAGCTGCTATTCGACAGCAAGTAATTGGGTCACCACCATGTTGTGAGTGTCAGAGTGTTTGAAACACTCTCAGGCTGTGGATAGCCCTTTGACGCATCCGTAGAACGTGGTGGTCTACCCGATCTCATCTGGTAAATTGATTAACATTGGAGCTTTCCACGCCCACGAAAGACTCGCTGGAAGGACGTTTGATGAGCCCTGGGTGCAATCCGTTAAGAAAAATCATCTCCTTGCTACTCACGCACATTGGGAACCTGAGCTTCAAGCGATACTTTGAGTAACGATCATTGCCTTGTCATTATGAACGTTTATTAGTGTATTGACAAGCTTTCACGTTGGGCGATGCACAGCTTCAAGCCACTGAAGACATGGGCGTGTGGCCGCGTCGCACTTCTTAGTGATGCCGTACGTCATGAAACGCTGGTTTTAAGCAACATCTAAGCTTCCCCAAAGTCGACTTACAGGCGCATGCAATGTTTGCGCAGCAGGCATCAGGTGTAGGGTCAAGATATAGAAGTCAGGAGTCTCGCGGCACCTATTGACAAAAATTGAGTACTCAATCATTAATTTTGTAGGACGCACTTCTTTTGTCGACACTCTTGGGACATCAACTCATCACACCTGGAAACGTAACCGAAGCCTTATCCGTATATGACAAGGTACGGCGTCCAATAGCAATGGAAGTAGCGGAACGCTCTCCTATCAATGGTCGACTATTCGATCTACAGCTTCCTGGTGTTCCACCTGGAAACCACCTGGACAGACTCCTCGAACTGGGACATACTATCAAGGAAGATTGGAAATGGAATAAGTACATCTTTTCTTTATTTCCGATGCTTGATTCCGCTCTCAAAGAAGCCCAGGATCGTATAATCACAGCACACGTTCCCTACATGTGCGATATGATATGCTCCGGAGATTCGTCTGCGCGCCAGGCTGTGAGATGCATTGAAGCCGAATCCAGATTAGATAAGAGTTGGTGTATGTAATTTACAGTGAAGGTAATACAGATAGTCCCATAGATGCGATAGACAACAACGAGAGCTACGGTGCAGCAAGCGGTACGGAAGAAGGAAGAGAAGGTTCAGAACTTGTGTCCATTATACCACAATCTTGCATGAAGGACAACCAGCCGGAATCGACGTCAGAGCCCCGCATGAGACCAAGCTCAAGTAGCGCCTCCCTCTGATCCGTGACCATGTTCGCAGAACTGTCGTAGTCGGAGGAGGCCGGTGGCGGGTCGTACCCAGAGAAGGAACGACCGTCGGGGTACGGTGGGGAGGTGCCATGTTGCATATGCATCGGGGGATCCGGCATCATTTGAGTCGAAGGGATGTACATGGCAGGGACGGCAGAGCTGGTGCTTGAAAACGCCTGGGTCATTTGCTGGTGCTGACCAAACGCCGGTTGAGGACGTGATGGAGGCAGCCAGTTAAATGACGTGTCGGGTTCTGGTAGACCGTTCGGATCCGGTGATAGGCCCCGCCATTCCTGCAAATCTGGGAAACCTTCCAGGCCTTGCGCAAACTGATACATAGAGAGACTTGAGGGACCGGTGGCAGGAGTCTGAGCAGGCTTGGACGCCAATTGACCCATCAAGTTCGCGAACATGTCATTGGATTGCGGGACTGGCGCAGGACCAGCATCATTCATGTTGAGTGTCGGCGACAATTCCATTTCACTCTCTGCGGCGTTTCCATTGGTACTAGCATCTGCTGAAAATGGTACAGAAATAGGAACACCGCGGTTGCCCGAGGACGGGCTTCCCACTGTTATCGTAGTGGACTGGACGTCAGCGGACGCCACGGGCGAGGTGAATGACGCGAAGTCATTCGTTTCGGCTGCACTGGTGGTGGAGCCGGAACTACTTGGAGAAGGCGAGTCTGAGGTGCCACTTGTAGAGAAGGCGGCGCGTTTATGTCGTGATTTGCGGGATAATACGCGTGTCTGGCCTCCGAAGATGGCAAGGTCGTCATCACCATCATCGGCATTGGGAGAGAGAGGCAAGGGATTGGCGGGGTTAATGGAGGGCTGTACGGGGATGCTATTGGACTTGTGCTGACTGTATGCTCTCACAGCCTTCTCCTTCAGTCGATGGAGAACACCCTGGAGTAATGATGACCTCAGCATCCGTTTATTGAATGGAACTCGCTAGTTTTAGTCCTCACCAGCGCAATTTTAGCCCTCTGTGATTGTTTCGCAGTCCTCTCGAAAAGTTCAACTGCCCGACACAAATCCTGCAAGGCCCCAGGAGCTATGTCTGAGCTCGGAGAGCGAGTCACAACAGTGCCAACGATGATCTAACGAGAAACTGGAATAAGTATTAAGCTGACCCCATCACCAAGAGAGACATACTGCAGCTGAAAATGTGTGATACATCAGGAACCACACTCGCATAGCCATTTCGGCGCAACGGTCAAATTGATGAGCAGAAGCTCTGATAATGACAGATGCAGAGCGGAACGCAGTCAGGAAAGAGGGGGCAAACGGACTCAAAAGCGGGTTGGTGGGATAATCGAGCATTGCTTGCGCGAAGAAACTGCGATGGAGATAGATCATCGCTGGAGGTCGTGTGTCATTTGATGACCCGACATCCAAATCATGACACCAATTACTCACTGACGGTGCGATGTTGGCTGGCATAGAATCCCTGAAGGCTGTGAGAACTCGAATAGTAGATATCGTCTCCGTCCTCTCGAGTAACGTAGGGCTTGAAAGACGTTGGCAGCGTAACCTCACGAACTTTGCGATCTATTTCGAGGATAGTCGAGTAGCTCGGTGATTTGGCGACAAGGGTGGCATCTGACACCGCGAGGAACAAGTCTCGGCCGAAGGTGTACTTCATGCGCCAAACTACGAGATACATCAGAGATACGTTCTTCAAACATGAAGTATGACACACGTACACCCGTTTTGAATCTCACCCTTGTCACTCAGCGTCGCCTCTTCATCAATGGGAAACTCGCAGTCAATATATGAAAGGTGCATCGCCGGTGGACGACCTAGAGCTAAGCTCTTCGAAAAGTTGAGTCTGAGACAAATACGGCGAAAATACGATAACATACGTGAGAGACGTCCGCGGTGAATACTTCCCAGAACAAAGTCCTGCGTTTCTGAACGGTCTTGGGATCCATCATCCATCTTGCACTATCACGATCTGAGGGTACAGCGTCAGTGGCGGCCGGACCACCTGGTTAGACATCAACTCACGAAGACCAATCTGCGATATACATAGGTAAATATCGTCAACAATCGAGCACGATTTTGACGTACCCCTTGTGCTAACTTCAGAGCGAAGCTCATTACACACCACTGTATGACGATGAGTTGCCAAACAGATGAGAAAGCGCGAGGAGACTCACCGCGCTATCTCTGTGAAACTTCTTTTCTGCGAAACAATGATATGTTGCCATCAGACCCAATGCCTGTACGGTGTCCAACTGTGGGGAGTCGAAAATCACCCTGAGGCCCAATGCAGAGCGTCCTAGCTCGTAATAATGCTCTGCCTCAGTATTGTAAGGTGGAAGGCTCAGGTCGAGCAGTGCGCCGAGCGCAAAGAGAAAGAAAAGAGTGGCGAGAGCATGTGGTGAATTTTTGATGGCCCCGCTTGAACCAAGACCAGCTTTGGCCGCCTCCGGTGAGCAGGGACTCTCACTTTCGGAACACCGTACAGCAGCGGCCTTGTAAATATCTGGCAAAAAAGAGTCAAAAAGCTCGTCTTGTTTGATGGGGCGGAAGAAATTGGATGCGTGCTTGATGTACGAATCGCCAAGAGCGTACGCACGCTCCTGGGAAGGAAGATGTGATTCGAGATATGCAATTATTACAGAGGTTGACAGGTTGGGTCTGGAAAATGGGAATTGGGGTAGGAGGCTCTTCACATCGACACCCATCGAAGCATGCGGCGGCGTCTCCTCTGCATCTTCGTCGTCCGACTCCTCTCCTGCCTGTCAAAATCTAAGGTCAGAAAAAGTCAGAAGAAAGAACTTCGAGTGGCGCACGATTATGAGAGTCTATGATGACAATCAACGTCAGCTGTCAAAATCCAGAATAGGATGACAACGTACCTCCGACCCAGCAGATCTGCCAAAGTACTTTACGTCACCGGAATTTCCCAGAGTTAGAGTACCGAGGGCGTCGATGGATTGGGTGAAATTGCGCTCTACGTTCTCAGATGAAGATGGATGTTGGAGATTTTGTGCTTCGGGCCCAAATTTGATTTTTAACAAGTCATCTTCCAACAGTGGATGCCGTTGATCGGACACAGTGGACTGTAGGATAGCAAGTGCGTCTTCGAGCTGTCGAATTCGATGGCTCATTTCTGCAATCTTCCTGTGTAGCTGGTCTGTATCAGCCAATATGAACCTGAAAGCTGTCAGATCGATGTATGAATGGCAGAGTAAAAGAAAATACCGAGTGCCTTGGCCCGCTGAGAGGATACCTGACAGGATAAAGAATTCAGCACGGCGACTGACGATGCAACGGATGCCATTACCGCACGGACAGATACTTTCGCATCCTCTTCTTACGCAGGAGCTGCATGGAACTTTCTTATCACACCGAAGCTTGAGTCGCCGACACTCAGCACATGAAAGCTCGCCTGAACAGAAGTTGAAAAAGAACTTGATAGAGTAAGAAAGACTTACCTTTTATCCGCTTCAACTCGATGTCTTTCAGCTCTTCCTCTGTAAACTTACGCGGTGGTCTCCGTGTGGTTGTTCGTGTTGCGTCGGGTGGCATCGTGAGTAATTCAGGTATGAAAAAGGATCAACGACTTCAGAGTACTAGAAAATGGGTTGGGAGAGAACAAGCGTGACCATCGACAGTGTGGAACCATGCGGCTCGAATGGTAGCCGCGAGCGAAGATTGTATATTTCCCGCGTCTACATGTGACCGGCTTTATGTACCATACTTAGCACATTACTCGATCCATCATCAGACTTGATCACCGGAGATTTGAATCCGGACGCCAATTCTGGGGTAAATATATGCTAAAATGTTGCTAAATGATCAGCCGAAGGCCAATTGCGGAGGGTGAACTGGTTGAACACGTCTTGACATGACTATGCCTTAGGACCAGCCAACCTCTTCCATTATACTTTTCAAGGATGTCCAAATGGCTGAAATAGTGCAAGTTGCGATCGCAACAAAATTAGTCATCACCCACCGCACATGGGCAGCAAAGACCGATGCCATAAAGACCGCATGAGATTTAAAACACGCCGAAGGGACATGTTGTAATGCTATCAGCGTCATGAGGGGCTAATGATATTACAAAACCAAAACACATTCCACGGTTTCCAGGCTTCGGTCTTTTATTTCCTGGCAATGTGTGTCCATGACACACATACACGGTACTTAGAGGAGATGACATCAGTGGATAAAGGACTCGGGGTCAAGTTCAGAGCAAGCTGAGAGCAGCACAATACTTGGGGCTAGCTGGGCCCCGAAAGGTCTCAAAGCTCACCTTTTAAGTAGGGTTTAACGGAATGAATGAGAGACCTGGGAATGCTGAAAAAGTGAATTATCAAGGATGACGCTATCAGAAGACGGCAAAACCATTTGAAAGACGGCGCCGTTCCTTTTGACATCAATCATCTAAAGCCCACCTAAACCTTTTCTCATGCAAACTTGAATCTATACCTTGTCGACAGTCCTAGTGACCAGGAGTTCATTCTATCGATCAGCATTTGTGGCGATGTTAAAATGCTGTTCCACTGTTCAATACGTTTCACTATCAACTCAACACTTTCACAAGTAATGTGGAGTCGGGGTCCGAAACCTACGTCCAAAAACCTCTTATATTGTGACACATAAGTATCTGACCAAAGAACTCTCCTAATAATTGTGTAAGTTTGATAATCTTCATTTTGTCTCCATTTAAATATCTGGTCCAAGCTTTTCTGAGTCGACATTCATCTGTAGAGAACTCTATTATTACTCAAGACACCCTTTCTATCATGGTCACGGGATAATAAAGAACCATTCAAACAAATGACATCCTGTGAGAAGATAGTTTCGCAGCCTTTCCGTTCGCTTATGTATTCTTAGAATTCCTGAGTGGAGTGATCGGTTCGACCGTAGTGATGGCCCTTGTCTTAAATCGTGAACCTACGGACTCCCTAGAAGACTGTTCGTAGCTTCCTTTTGTTCATTGTGAAGCAATTTCATCGATGTAGTGGATATATGCAGACCTTCCGAACATTGATTTCAAGAACCGCAAGACCTCGGTTGGACAAGTACCACGAGAAAAATCGAGTCCCTCTATGCGGTCAGCCACGGGTAGTACCCAATGAGTCCAAATTCCCGTGCGCTGTTTATCTCTCGATTATTTTCGACGGTGGCGTTCGAAATTTCAGATAATTTCGTTTTCGCAGGCTACACCATAGTGTCGTCACCGAGTGGTCTCGACTGTCGATTCCAAGATTCCTATTTTGTACTTCCAGTTCACCGTAACGTCAATTGAACGGAATCGTGGTGTCTACGCGATATCGTCACTTCAATGTTCTCCATCTCAGATCTGGTTCTCGATAAGGAGAACAAATGCTTGGTGTATGATTTCAACGTGGAAACAGAATCGTCCCGTGAGCTGCTCATTTAAGGAGTGATACAACTGACCGACTTGATGTTCCAGCTCTGGAGCCAGCCTGTGAGCTTCAGGGCGATGGAATCGGAATTCAACACGTCAAAATGAGATTGTAAGCGTATCTCACTGAAAGCGATTTCGACGCATGATCATGTCTATTTATTCAGGTCGTTCACACAAAATAAGTGTGTCCGGTCTGTACTATAATGAAACGACTTTCCGCTTCTTCCCACCAAGTCTACGGTACTTCACACGCTGCAGCATTTCTTATTTCAGCTGTGCAAATGATGATGATAAGCTGATGCCTCATATTTGAAGAGAGTGTAGTCCCTCAGTAAGTTGGTATTGTACCATAGTACGCCAGGGGGTAGGGGAATGTATTGGTCACAATAATACAAATGTGGGGAAGGGGACGGATCTCGAGCGCAGTCGACACTCCCAAGGATGGGAAAGAAAAGGGTGTGCACACGAGATGATTAATGGAATTCTCGTCAAGCAATACTTTCGACGCGCTCCTTAACCGGTGCGTTCAGAAGTTTTTGATATGCTCTCGCTGTGCCGTCACTCACTTCATCGCAAAGATAGTTTACGAAAGGAATACTTGGTGTGCTCCTTCTAGGAGTGAACGTTGTCTGTCCAAATGCTGTACCATTAATCTTCATTTGAACTCTCTCGTGATTCTATATCTCTTTTATCCAGTCAGTCCCTAATCGGATTTTTTTCTCAACCGTTTAATACCAGGAACTCACGAATACCCAAACTATGGAAATGTCTATCAACTTCCGCGGTGACTGGCAAGCCTATCGGCTAAGTTAAGAACGCTCAAGAAGCCGTTATCCACCGGCCATATGTTTAAACCACAGACATATACTGAGCCTCTGCGGAATCATCTGACAAGGTCTTATGGAGTACCGTCGGACCGTTTATCCACCATATGTAACGCTCCTGACTCCGATTATGAAAATGGAAGTTTGGATAGTATAAAGGACCGACTTCCTCTCAACAAATCCCCTCGGAACCTTTGACTTCCCTATTGTACAACCATGCCTGGTACAGCTTTTCCCGAAACTCCTCGTCACATCCCACCTCCGCCAACGAAGGAAAAGTGTGGGTGTTACCTACGTTGCCTTCTATGTTTATCAACTTTGTGTCTAACATGATATTCCAGTGGATTTCGCAGACCTGGCTATCATTGATCTTGCAAAATTTGGCACGCCTGAAGGGAAAGCGCAGCTCGTTCAAGATGTGCGCAATGCCATGAGCACGGTCGGCTTTTTCTACGTCATCAATCATGGATACACGCAAGAGCAGGTATTTCCTTTCTTTGTTCATTTCCGATACAGTCCTCATTTCGTAGACACGACGTATCTTCGATATTGCAGAGATCCCGTTCAATGTCAACGATCAAGAAAAGCAGAAGTATGTCGCAAAAATGAAGGAGAACGGAAGCTATCAAGGCTACAAATTACGCCAGTATTGGGTATGTTATCCAGCCAGGGGAATGTATCATTCATTCTTATTTACTGATGACATACCCAACAGCACATAGATGCTGGCATCCGAGACCAGATCGAGCACTATAATTGTCGGTTGCAAACCCCTTAATGAAGCTTTTGTACAGACCATTTCCTATAGTTCATACCAATGTCAATGCCAAGGAGCATCCAGTAGCCTTGCGACCATTTTTGCAAGAGATAGACGCTTTTGCGCGATACAATCACTTCAACATCCTCCTTCCATTATTAAGGTACGCTAGAATGACAGAATGACAACGTGATGCATCAATTGAGGACCGTTTGTAGGTTGCTTGCTCTCGGCCTTGAGCTCCCCGAAGAGACTTTTGTAGAGAAACACAGCTTTGGTTCTGACTTATCAGAGTCATGGAGTATGTCTTTCTCTATTTGGAACGCGGATATTGCTCACCAGTAATTGTCCTAGTCCGTATGATGAAGTAGTAAGTAATAGGCTCCTTGCTTCACCGACAATTGAGCATTTGGCAATCAGTTATCCTCGGTCATCAGAGGACGAGGAGAAGACCAAAAATGTCTGGCTCAAGGGACATACTGGTATGAATATCAAATGCACCGTTGTCACTTTTTTAATCAGCACTTCATAGACTTCGGCAGTTTGACTTTATTGTGGAGCCAGCCAGTATCAGCGCTCCAGATTCTTGACCCACAAGGAAAATGGAAATGGGTCAAACATATTGACAATGCTTTGGTCCGTGTTAAAGTCCCCTACTAAATTGATAGCCCCTGGTTTACGTCTACAGGTCGTCAACGCCGGGGAAGCTCTGGAATATCTCTCAGGACGCTTTTACAAAGGCACGATTCATCGCGTCCACCAGCCTCCCGCGGATCAACGAGACTTTACACGTCTGGGTGTCTTCTATTTTGCGCTGTTTAACGATGACGTGAAATTGGTTCCGTTACAAGAGAGCCCTGTTCTTCAGCGCGTTGGGATTATCCGAAGGACGGAAGATGACCGCGCGCCGTCTATGGGTACATATAGGAAGGGTAGGATTGCTGCATATGGTCAAACTGTCCTCAAAGAAGGAAAGGAGAAAGGAGTAGAAGAGGAGGAAGTTGCAGGGGTAGTGATTCGCCACTACAACTGACGTTTTGCCTTCAAGTACTCCTAGAAGGTGAATTGAAACAATCTCCGCGCTCTTGACTCTGACTAGGAATAATCGGCTTCTTGTAACACCATGAAAGGACATCATATGATCAATATGTGTATTGCTCCTGCCCATATAAATCTAACGCCAAATTCTTTGCCATCTATCTCATTTAACCACAGCCTGTTGTGTGAACAACTGACATACTAGTGGCTGGAACAATGCTCTTACCGGAAACTCTTCGCCATGTTGCGCCGCCCCCGACAAGAGAAAACCGTACGTCTTAAGGTCATCCTTCGGAGATTCCGGGTGTATCTGACTGTCCAGGCTAATCGATTTTGCAGACGCAATCATAGATCTCGCGACCCTCGGGCAAGGAAGAACTCATACATGAAGTGTTTCAAAACATGTCTACAGTAGGAATGGTCTATATTATCAACCATGGATACACAGAAGAACAGGTCCTCCTATCTCAGTCTGTCGCATCTCCTTCCCTCACAGAGTATGGCCTGTAATCTAGACTCGTCGGATTTTCAATATCGCTGAGGTGCCCTTTCGTGTGAGCGCTGAGGAGCAAAAGGGATATAACACTCCAATAAAGGAGAGTGCAAATTATCAAGGTTATAAGCTACGCGAACACTGAGTTTGTGATGGACGCTGTTGATGGGATATAGTTGAAGCTGAATATATCGGCAGCATATTGATGGAGGTGTTCGAGACCAGATCGAATGGTATAACAGTAAGCCATTTAATGCAACCTCTCCTTGTCGTCCATTGAGCGCGTTTGTAGTCCATACGGATGTCCACTTGAAAGAACATCCAGAGGCAATCAGACCATTCCTGCCAGAGATATCCGCATTTGCTCGTCACAATTTCAATGTCCTCTCTCCTTTTCTCAAGTAATCCCATTCGCATATAAAGAATACTCATATCCCACTAACGAACTCATTTCAAGGTTATTGGCTCTTGGAATAGGGCTTCCTGAAGATTCATTTTACCAAATATCACGAATTTGGAGCAAAATCGGAAGAAAGTACAGGTGAGACCTTGGAGAACCGAGACTCTGGTGCGCATAAGTTGTTATCCGTGTCTAGTCCGCATGTCAAAGTAGTAAGTATCCCAAGGTAGGTTGAAATGAAAGGGCCACACAGGTGAACTCCAACTATTGGCATTCAACTTGTTTGTAATGTTAATGGACGCCCGTCTCTTCGTCAGATGTCACCTCTCTAACCATTATTAGGCCGCGATACACCGTGTATACCAACCTCCCGTAGATCAACGCGGGCTCACACGTTTGGCGGTTCTTTTTGCTGCTTTATGCAGAGATGAGGTTGATCTCGTTCCTGTGCCAGGGATCAATAATGGTTACAAGGTCGGCACGAGAGCAGTGACCGCGGGAGTATATCGAATAGGACACGGTATGCTACCCATGGACAGGGAGTTCCTAAGGAAGGAGCTGCAAACGCTGTCGAGGAGGAACTCATAGAGGGCATAGTCGTTCGTGCTTATAACTGATCAGCGCGGTTCCACGTAGTTAGATGAAATCTTCGGTCATCAACAATGATTGGTATTACACTGTTCTTGAACTGCTTGGGATACTTCGTGAGCTACTGAGCTAGGACTTCCTTGAGGATTTCAATGATTCTATCGACCTCTTCGACTGTGTTGTAGTGAACAAGAGATATTCTGACAACTCCATCGTCGATATCGATCTTCGGCAACAATTCTTTGACCAATGAATAGGCATAAAAATGACCATAGCGGATCCCGATCTTATGGAGAGCGAGTGGTCAGTCGCGGAATTGTACAGAGACCAGTGAAATGCCGCTCACCCCGCCCTTCTGATCAAACGCTTTGACGACATCTTTGCTCTTGATTGGGTTCTGACCAACAACGACAAAGGAAATAGTAGGCACCCTTGATAGGCTGACTTGTTCCTCTCCGACAACCCTGACGCCTCTCTCGCGCTGGGCTGGAGCGGTCAAAAACTCAAGTAGAGGGGCTACAAGAGTTTGTTCATGTGCTGCGATGGCATCAAATGTCTTCTTGAGGTCGCGAGAGGGCGTCAGAGAGAGGAGATAATCGACCGCCCCAGTCGTAGCATAGGCGGATTCATAACCTGGACCACCTGGTTGAAGCTTGTACGACGTGTGATCTAAATTCAAAAAGTGATGGACGAGAGGTTTCGTTGACGCCTGGAGGGTCTCGGAACGAACGTATAGAGCTGAAATGTGCGGGCCATAGACCTACAAAGTGATCTGTAATAAGCTGATTGTTCGAGAAGGGGGTGAATACAATACCTTGTAGAAAGAGAATACAGCAAAATCGACATCCCAATCTTGAACGTCGACCAACCGATGCGGCGAATATGCAACGCAATCAACGGAAACTTCTACCTTTGATGCTCCCTTCAATTTGGCATCCGCCCTAAGAGCGGATATGGCTTCTTTCACAGGCACGATCGATCCAAGGATGTTGGAGCATGCGGTGAATGCCACAATGCGCGTTTGCGAAGTGACGAGTGGCAGAAGTTCCTCAACTTTGAGGCTAACCGAATACGAATTATCCACTACCGTTGGGCTTGCCTTCCAAACCTTGAGAACTGCACCAGTGCGAGCGGCAAGTTTCTTCCACGGTCCGGCGTTAGCTGTGACAGATCTGTTAAATGATTTATGTATGAGATGCACATAACAAACCTTCATGTTCAGTTGTAATGATAAATTCATCTCCTGATTTGATATCGCTTTCTAAGGCACGAGCAAGGTTCTCCAAATTCATCGTTGAGCTCGAGGAAAACACGATCTCTGACGGAGATCTAGCGTTGAACAGCTTGGCCGCCTGTTCAGGCGCCTCAGTCATAGATCTACGAGTGCTCTCAACAGACACAGAGTAGTCAGCACCAAGCTGGACATTGGTGTTGATTAGGTAGTCAGATATCCTATCGACAACACTTTGAGTGACTTGAGAACCGCCCGCATTGTCAGCAAAGATATATCCTGAGTTCAAAGCCGGAAAGTTGGCACGAGCCTTGGCGATATCAAAATCGGACATGGTGGACTGGTAGGTCGAAAGATGGGACGTGAGGAAACCGGACTCCCGACGGAAGATTATCTTTATCTGGATTCAATCATGTGAGGAGTATCAAATCCATAACTCGAGCTCGTCGTATTTGTGCTTCTTAGACAGTCATTGTCATTTTAAACAATCGAGCGCGTATAAGTACTTACAGCTTACAATACTTACCTTTCGATCGTTCACTTATGAGGCCCTATGGTTACGACTGTGAATTAGCTCATCGCCCCGTCCAGGCTAATAGTCGATCGGTAACTCGATGAAAAGAGTATATAACTCAGGAGAAAACAAAGGAAGTTTGGTATGGTTAGTTCAGACTAGAACCTAGATGACCACAGTGGAGGAAGAGGAGTTAAAGGAGGAAAATTGAAATTATCGGACCCCGGCGGTTTATCATCCATCTTATCTTATCGTGCCACCATCACGATTCAAAGGCGCACCCCAGGGCGTGTTCCGTAGACGCCTGGAGTCCGTCTTCACCGGCATACCATGCGATTTGCGCGACTTTTGTTGTCTGGCCTTGCGACAATGGTAGACGTGCCGATTCAGGCGGATTGGTACAGTACTCGAGCCTCCGGCGACTGAAGAAATCCTGGCAAGCGTATAACATGAGGAACATTGGGACGATCGGATTTCTGGGGGTAAATGAGAAATACGTCATCTTGAATGGAAGAAACCACCAAGGCCTAGGGGTCGAGTCGGGCATCTTGCACTCCTTCACGGTGAAATCATCTGCGCCAATCCAGGCCATCTCGATTCGTTGGATTAATCTTGGAATGCTGATGCCCTAAGCTCGTGAGAAATGGCGGCCATTATGTCCGATGTCTCGATTATAGGTCAACAGGAGCGAAGTGATGAGAGTTGCCTCGGACGCGTGAGCTGACATATCTGGGAGCGCAGGATTTGCAGAAACCATATTTGTATGGGTAACTGAAGTATTTTCCTCACGCGAAACTTCAAGTTTTTTCAGTTATATCTCTGGCGACATCTGATATATCAGCGAGGGCCTGGTGCAGCTCGATAAGATCAGCAGACTTGATGGGTAGCCTGAGAATGATGAGAGAAGACATGCTAGTTGCATGTTCCGCGAGGAGACAGTCGATATATCTTCGTTCAACTATGCTGACGCGTCAAATACTGGACAAATTCGAGGTACGAAGGTTTTTTTTTCGTGGCTGGAATCTGAAAGGGAATGCGGGGGGACGAATGAGACTGAAGAAGTTGAGAGGTTTCGCAGCTTCTAACGCAGTGTAGAAGAACGAGGAGCTGCCTATCATAGACGCGAGTATATATGCCATAGGCACACCAAGTAAAACAAAGGCTAAATGACCAGGACCTTTTCATCTTCTTCGACAGCAACTCTTTCAGTGTACGTTTCCCGAGATAATATCAATTCATATGGTAAAAAATTACAATAGCGATTAAGTACCAGAAAAATGGGGAGATAGTGTTAAGAATGGAAATGTCCACTATACATGTTGGTTGGGTTCGGCTGGGATCTAGAGTTGATCTGGAGTCAGATCATCATATTGTGGGCATAATTTATCCCAAGCCGCTGGACGAATAATATGATAAACGGACGCATTAACTTTTTTGAAAGTTACCACTTACCTGGAACTGGGTTCTTCGCCTTTGTATCAGGAATATCCTCCGCAAAAACAATGGCTAGACCACTATAGAAGTAATCCTGAATGATTGCCATTAACAATCAAGAGTGGTTACGTACAGCTGAAGATGCCAATCGATATGACTTGATCCAAGAACAGAGAGATTAGTATGGAGACTGGGATTTGAACGAAAAAATACCAACCAATGTAAGAACCAAGGTCCAGCATTGTCGGTAACGAAGCGAATAGTCGTATTCCCATCTGCGAAGCCAGTACTCACTGTGTCACGGCGCACGGGATTGACCCAGTTGTATTGATCGCTGTCTCCACTGCGTACAACAGAGAAGGAGTGCTGTCAGGAATCGCATCATCAGTCAAAAGTCGGGAGACCTTATCAATAGACCTACTCCGTGAAGGTGGAAGGGGTGCTAGATTCAAACGATCAGTACTATACAAAAGCTCATGAAAACTTGTTTGCTCACTGGGCCACCGAGATCGAAGCTGGTGCCAGGAATAGTCAACTCGACAACTTTATTGCGAGGCAACTTGTAGTAGCTTCCGTGCGGAAGCAAATCCTGAGCCGTATGGGCGCCGCTTAGGATCTGAAGGAGAGCAGGCGCGGTGGGCGGAGTATATGACACATTGTTCATGAGGAACACGGGGTAAGGAACGGCATTGAAGTCGACAGATACGTTGAGGAGTAGTACCACGTCTGCACCTCCCACATGAGGCGAACCAGGGGCGGCAGGATCCTGCTTAGCGTACGCATGTAGGTTAGTCTCCTTGAACGAGTTTTGTACCGTCGAATTGGTCGTAGGGTCTCTGTTGGGCGCCCCACTATATCTAAAAATGGCCGAGTTCCTGCCGCCATCGAAACCCGGGACCCCTCGAGGATCTGGATTAGCACGGATCCAATAGTTGCCAACGGGTTGGTTTGCAGTAATGACAACCGAATAACGCTGGCCAGCAAATATTTGAAGTTCATCAACAATGAGAGGATCCGTATATTCGCCATCGGCCTCAATGATGGTCATATTGTGGTTATCGATTGAGAACGTGAAATTGGGATCGCAAGACATGGCGATAATGCGGAAGCGGTATCTCGTTCCCTTCTTCACGTTGATGACGGCGAGACTAGTGTTAGCAGGCGAACCAGTCCAACGACCCTTTCCATTGATCAATGTCGAAGAGGGTGTGAGAGGTACACCATCAACGGTAATCTGTGTTGCAGGCGCATGGTACCTTCAATTTGGGGTAAGTGTTCATTCATCAGCCATAAATAGGCACAAAACGCCAACCAGTCAGCAAGGGTGAGAATAGTAGATTCTGTCGGTAGACAACATACATCAGGTCTTCGATCGAAATTTCACGAAACTGGGTATGACTTACCATCGTCGATGTCATACAAATGTGTGTATGGGTCGTCAGGGTCGTATATAACTAATGCACCACGCAACCCATCACAATATTGAGTTGCTGGGTATAATACTAGGTCATCAAGCAATCACGAGAGTTCAAAAAACTCACATAAATGAGAATGATACCAGTAAGTGCCGACTTGGTCAGGGACAGTAAAATCGTAGAGAAAGGAATCATTTGCTGCTATTGGACATTGTGTCACAAAGGCGGTCCCATCGGCCCAATTGGTGTTGTGCTGGCGGATGCCGTGCCAATGCTACGCCGAACAGGATCAATGATATAATCACAGTTATGAAATACGTAATAGCAGGAACTCACAATACTGGTACTCCGCAACATCGTGGCGTCAGTCAGCTTGTCAATGACATTAATTCTGAAGTTGTCCCCCTGTTGTAAGCATGAGTGTATCGTGACAGGCGATTGCAACACTGTATTTAACCTTTTTTGCAATAATCGGAGGGCCAGGGAAAACACCTCCAGCGAGAACAGAACTGCAGGCTGGGACGTGAGGCGAAGCTAAAACGCAACAAGTCGAAGAACGAACGATCTAGTGAAGCCATCAGGGCTTATGACCTTATTCTTGATTGTTAAATCAAGAGTGATAGCTCGTGTGTGGAGAAACAGGGAGGATGCAGTGGCGCCCAACACAAGAAACGCACTTAACATGGTAGCTCAGTGAAATGATGAGGGAAAGCGAATTACAGACCAATGGTTTTAATAGCGTCCTCCCATTCCCTTATTCGCGCATTTCAATGATAGAGATCGAAGTCCGAGTGCGCTATACCTGAAACAGCTTGTCAAACTGTGATGATCTGTTGGCAACATCGGTCAAAACACAAGTTAGCATTTTTGTAGCCACACCTTAAAAAACAGCTCCTGGTAAGCCGCGGCCAGACCTAGACCATTCCATCCGTTCAAAAAGCGGTCTTTTTTTTTTTTAGAAAAATGATTCCGCATGTAGGGGTCAGAAGATTCGGAAGGAATTATCTTGTAATATTAGCCATGAATTACAGTACTAGTGGCCAGAACTGGGTGAAAGCATTCCCATAAGGTCGTCGGAGACGGTTCCGAAGAGCGGGATATGTGCGTGGCCTGAAGAAGCAAGTACATGGGTCCGAATCGGTGTTGATCGGTAACTGTGGGAGCAAGGAGGTTCAATCAGTGAATCGAGAGTTGAGGTAAGATTGAAAGTCCTCCACGGATTGATGTGTGGATTATCAAAAGGTGTTGCTACTGACATTCAAAACATGATCAACTCAACATTGAACGAATCAGTATATACAATGATAACAATCAGGGTTCGGGACGGAAAACATGACGCATTTGGATAAATTGACCAGAGTTTCTCATCATCGCGTCGTGCTTTGGACAGCGGTCGATGGACAGTATATATAGATGCCTAATCGCTCACTGGGTCCCGGGTCTGCTGGATCATCGGTGGATACAATTCCCGCTCGTCGCGATACCGCTAGCGCTGATGACGGGTGCTCGGGGTGTTTTACTAGACTGAATGCAAGAACCAAGGGCCGGAATTGTCGATTTTTGCAACACAGCGTCCCTTTCCTACTCAGGTCACGAACTGGGCCTTCGTAGCGAGCTGGAGCAAGGGTCCAGCTACTACTTTGGTCACATGGTCACGCTCATGGTTTGAATTGTTTGAATTTGGCGCGGCCAAACATGTTTCTTTGGGAAATACGGAAGATTTTTCCAAGACAAACCGATGGATGGTGGGAAATTTGGCTTGGCTGCGCTGCCGTCGTGGCTTCGATCGTCTGTTGAATCTTCTCGTTCCTCTCATCACTAGGGCTTCACGACCATGTCAAGCATCCCTATCGAGCTCGTCAGCATTATAATTGACTTTCTTCATGACTGCAAGCCTGCCCTACAAGCCTGCTCACTCGTTCTCAATTTCAGAGATTCTGATTCTCACAAGAGCGTGCAGCGCCTAACTCGTCTGTGCGACACGCTGAAAATCTCACCTGCACTCGCCAAATATATGACATCCTTCATTATTATTCATACAGGGAAGTTTGGTATCCTTGCGAATCCTGGTTTACCAACCTTGATCCCACAACTCCGTTCTTTGGTTTCCCTAAGGATCACTGCCTTCGGCTTCTCCGCCGATGATGGTGGCAGAATATCACAGGGAGCTCAGTCGATCAATACAGTCTCTACCCTGTCTCAAGGAAATCCACTTCAACAAACTTGAACTCTTCCAGCCTCTTGAAATTCTCCGATTGTTGCACTCTTCGCCGTCATTGACGAATCTAACATTAACAAATGTAACATTCGATCAGCCCAACACAGTGGGTGATCCCCCGAATATTCTACAGTACCCCGTTGAACAGAGAGTCTGTCCTAATGAGCTAGTCATCGATAATGCAGTTCTTGCATCCTCTTTCACCCAGTCTCACTCTCCCTTAGATTTATCTGGCCTTATCATCCTCAAAATTCGGCCATCTACGACCACTTACTCTGTGTTGATCCAACTTCTTCCTGAGACAAAATTTCTTCGGCGTCTGGACATTAGATATGGATCGTACGTGCATAACCTGTTAAAGCAAGAGGCTTCTGACCATCTTACAAAACAGTTGAACACGCGGCACCTATCGACTTGATCTCATTGTCGTCCCTGGACGCGCTCGTGTTCCTCGTTCGTGCGTTAGTGGGACGCGAAATTCCTCTTCCATGGTTACACAGTGTTCTTTCGTCGTTGCCGCCGAACAACCTGTTGCAAGAACTTTCCTTAGTTGTAACCCTGGACATACCCCACCCGACTTGACTCCAGCTCAATTCAATCAATTCCTCTGGACATGGAAACAATTCGATCTTCTAGTGATGGGAGCAAGCTTTCTGCCTCTCAAATGTGTTAGGATCGATTTTCGGATTGACAGCATAATAGGGGACATTATTGTGAGGGCAATGGTTGATGAAATCATCGATGAGCTTTCAGAGTTGGATGCTAGAGGCATCCTGCATATTGATTCATACGAGACGTTTGGATAATGTCGATCCCTCCTAACTTCCACCTAACCACAAGTTAGGTGTTCGTAGGCTGATGAACCCGGTTCTTTGTGATATGCCTTGGGAAATGATACCTGGGTCCGGTTCGCTGCTGAAAAGCCGCTTGATACCGGCCACGAGTTTCTAAGGTTCCTTCCTTGTCACCATGCAGCTCCCCAATCTTCCACAGGAGCTAGTCGACCAAATTATTGAACACCTACATGGTGACCCTCCGACACTCAAGTGCTGCGCATTGGTTTGTCGTGCATGGCTCTCCCCAAGTCGCTCCCAGATCTTCCATCGCATAACCCTAGAGCCACGGGAGCCATCCAAACTTTTCGGACTCTTCGCATGGAGAAGGAAATCGGCTTTACGGTCCTTAGTCGATACCATGAAAGCTTCCCCGGATATTGCTCCGTACATCCAGGAGGTGGAGATTGTCGAAGGGGTGGGCGTTAATGAGTGGATTGGAAACGAGCCCTTACTGTTTTTTCTTCTGGCGCTGCTAAAGCATGTTAAACGATTTCGACTGCGCCATTCAGCAGCAATACCCATAGTGTGGAGGGCCTTATCTCCAGAGTTCAAAATTGCACTTCTTCAATTTCTGGCGTCACCGTCGTTATGCGAGATAAACCTGGGAATGCTTCGGTTCACCAATGCTGAAGTGTTCAAATTGCTCCTCAGACGCTCGAGTCATTTGCGAGTGCTTCATCTTGACCATATACACATTACCGAATCGGCCAATTACCCCTCTGCGACCCCAGACAATGCCATTTTCCAGTCCACTAGTCAGGCACCTTTGGACACCTTGGTCCTAGGAGCGCGTAACTCTTCTCCAGTTATTGAATATTTCTTACAGCCGGAGTCTACCATAGATGTGACTTCTCTTCGTAACCTCAGCATCTCAATGTCAGCCAATTTTGAGGTATTCGGTCGTTTGTTGCAATCTGTCATTGGCCTGGAATCGTTAGAGATATTGCTAATGAGTGATGGTGAGTATCAATAAGCTCTAAGTCTGAACTAATTGTATACTGACGATGTGCATTCGCAGCTGACCTTGTGGCATACCGAGAATTACCATTGTCAGAACGGCTTGATCTCAGTCATAATCCCTACATTATCAAACTCTCAGTGAAGATCGACGTTATACAATGTAAAGAAGACCCTCTCCCATGGCTGAACAGTCTTTTCTCAACTTTCACTGCGCCGAACAAACTTCGTGTTGTTCATGTTGTGTACAGCCTTTACCTTCCCTCGCCATACATGGACCGTTCAATGAACACGATGATCTTCTCTAAATGGCAAGAAATTGACGCGACACTAACCGGCCCCATTTTCGATTCCCTCAAAGAAGTTCGGCTGGTTTTCTCTCTCGAGAATCCTATCGGGTTCGGCGTGGCGCCTCGGTTCTTGAAGGAGGTGGATTTGCCAAGCCCAGCACTACGGGCAAGCAACCGTCTCGTAGTGGAGGCATTTGATACAAGCAGATGAGTAATCGATAATTGTTTCTTACACATTATCATCCTCGGCCTCGTAGCGTGATCAGCGATTTATCAGCGCGTCACCCTTGGTACTTTGTCAGAAACGTGCTCGCAACCTCGATCGATGATCAGGCATTTTATCACGTGCCACATGATGTCATCCGACTGCCTTGTCTCACGGAAACACGGAAAAGGTGCAACAAAATATATATTGCTCAGATATGTTCTCAATATCTTCGGCGCTATGCACCGACCCCTCCTCGTCCATTCAAGCTTGACTCTTCATCATGTCCAACTACCAGATCGTTCAGGGTACAAGCTCATCAAGATCTATCGCCCAAGAAAAGCCGTTCAGCAGACAGTTCTTCAGCCCGAGTAATGCAATACATCGCAAGATTTACTTCAAGACTCTCATTGGTGGTTGCTTCTTGGTCGTCATCACGATATTTGCTGTTCTCCCGATCTATTGGGGTGCGTTATGGAAGACACCTGAAAGGAGTCTTCATGGTTGGATCGTGGTGCGTTTACTCCGACCACATTTCTGTCAAGATGCACCTAACGCTTCCTTACTGTAGGATTTCGACGAAGGTCAAGTTGGACATGCCATGACAGCACAGCTGGTTCCCGCGTCAAGGGATACCAAACTCACGTTGACAGTGATGCCTTCAAATAATTTTCCTGGCGGATCTAATGATCTTTCGCATGCGGTAGTGGAGCAACAAACCTGGGTGGCTGTGGCTAGTACGCCTCCTTTTGCCTCCTTTTGGTCCTTCGTGTTTCATCTGACAGGCCATTTATTTAGTCAATCCCGGTGCCTCAGAACGTCTTCAAGCTTCGTATTCCAACCCTAACTCGTCTTATGATGGTAGGGATGCAGTAACGGTGTATGGTGCAGAAGCTCGAAATGAGAATGCATAGTGAGTCTTTGATTGTCCGCGCTGAGCAAGGCCACTTAAATGAGCACTAGCCGAATACTAATCAGACCCATCGTCGGTATCTTGCTTTGATTCGATTCTGCTAAAATTCCTTATATTTCCCTTGCTTGTTCTAGATCGACGAACTACTTCTCGTTGCACAGACGTCCTTCGCATTGCAGGCTGTCAGACAATTGTCGTCATCGTCTGACCTAGCTAGGATAATGCTCAACTCGCCACAAACTCTAACGACGCCGATATCATTCAGAATAAACAACGTGGTCCCCTTCGATAAACCGGTGTATGTTCTATTCATTGATTCCGAAGGTTCTTTTTGATGTCCATGCCCTAGCGCTTCCGCCGTGACCTTCGTCGGTCTAATTTACGTTTTGATATTGTCTTTCTTTGTTGTTGTATGTCCTATCTGCTCTCTTTTCCTTTCTTTTCCTTCAAATTTATGATGTAGATGATCGCATACGGTGCTCGCGAAGCTGCTGGACTCAACAAGAATCTCACTTTACGCTCCCTCATCATCACACGATTTGTGTCCTCATTCGTCTCCTACTTTTTTCTCGCTGTACGTATATGGGTCCTTCATAGACTTCACCATATGACTCATCTGAAACTCCAGCTCTTCTACTCACTCGTCACACTTGCATTCCAACTTGATTTTACCCGAAAGTATGTGGTTGTATAAATTATCTGCGCTTTCATTGATCAGTGTTGTACCTAGGTTTGGACGTGCCGGTTTTGTCGTCTTCTGGATGCTTAATTGGGCTGGAATGCTATCAGTGTAAGTCCGCTTTAGGTCATACTTGTTATACCTCTAACCGTTTGTATAGTGGGTTCGCTTTGGAAGCACTCATTACGTTGTTGACGCCCCGTTTCATTCCCTTTTTCATGATTCTCTGGATCATAGGTAAACCATAACAATGCTTTATAGTGATAATATCGACTAATTACTCTTCACTGACAGTCAATGTCGCTGTCTGTATATTACCAATCGAGATTCTTCCGATTGTCTATCGTTATGGTTACGCAGTTCCCTTTTACAATGTCTCGCATGCTGTGCGCTGCATCGTCTTCGCTACCAAGAATCAAGGTCTGTTTCAGAAGCCTTTCGACAGAAAACATAGGCTAAATCACTCCGTCTTATCAGTGGGACAAAGCTTCGGCATACTCCTATGTTGGACCGCCATTTCGTGTATTTCCTTGCCTCTAATACAATGGTTCGTTCGGCGGAAAGATGTGAGGGCCCATGAAAAGGAAGAACAAAACGCGCGGTGCAAAGGTTTATACACGGAGTTCGGCGGATTCACACGGCAAGGGGCTTGACAACCATCATACCGTATAACCTCAAGCCCCATCAATCAATAGAATAGCATTGTATACTAATCAATGACACAGATTTTGCGTAACTGTACACATTAATTCAATTGTATACCTTGGCCCAGTCTTAAGGATCCAAAATTCTGGCATGGGCAATATGGAGAGATCCTTTCGCTCAATACCTTAGATATTGCTCCTTGAACCAGTTCACCAACTTACCAATTCCCGTGTGGTTTGTTGAACATGACGGGAACAGAGATCAAACCGTTAAGTCCGTGGCCTGAGAGGTCAAATTGGCCTGTGGGGTTGTGATGTAATTCAAATTCCTTCTCATTATCCGCCTGCGGCACAGCAGAAAATGTCGTTGCGAACCGTCTTACTGAGAGCCTTCGAAGCTGGTCCCTCGTATGTCGCCTTGTCTTCACGCTAAGCGGAATTTTATCTTGTCCCTCAGTCATGAAAATGTTCTCGACAGCGAAATTCCGCTATTCGTAACGCCTCATACGCTTTTTGATTGGAATTTCACCACCATCCCCCAAGCGGGGCTCAGTGGGCCATGCCGACGAGGAAGAATTTTGGGAGGAAGCAGCTCAGTGAGTAAGTGATAATGCAATCCTTGACGTGGATAATACGCTTATTTGTGGGCGCCGCATCGAAATTTCAGAGGAGATGAGTATGTTGGATTCTTATCGTGATAATGTTCTCGCAAAATCTTGGCGATAGGGATATGCGAAGGTCGGAGAAGGGTTTCCGAATTTCTGAACGCAAAAGAAGCTCAAAAGACATCTTGAACCCCATGAAAGGCAAAAATACGATTGCTCGATTGGTATTGCTTGTATGAGGAAGTTGGGCAGAATTCCTCGTGATTAGAGTCTATGATAATCACGAATACATGGATGGAATGGGGGTGTTGTCCGAACTCTTTTGTCTGAATCTGAACCTTGCATTTCTTCGATGTCATTGATGGATAATATCTTGGAATGTCTTCATATACCGCCAGCGGGCTTATACGCAGTGTGATGATTTACCATAATCATGGAAAAGTGATTAATATAAAGAACTTGTCTATAAGTTGATTACTACGCCTCCTAAATCGAACCGCGTGGGCAATGGAAGCGTCATTTAGGTATCAGAGTATAGAAAGAGAGGGGGAACCGGCACAATCTCGGTTTTGGAGTTCTGAAAGGTACTTCAGTACTGAGGAGGGAATTTCAACGTTTCAGTTTAAACATGTCGGAATGGTAAGAGTGGACAAAGAATTGGGGTAAACCAGGCTAGTGCATGCTGAATTATTGAGCTTTACAAACGCGGAGGTAGAAGCCATCTACGTAGGACTCTACACCCGATACTTTCTGGATCGAGACTTGGGGGGTGGGGGCAACACAGTTAGCCCTGAGCTGCACTGAGTATTGAATGTTGACGCAGGAGAAGCAGAACTGGGCTCGACCATGGTGGGTGGTCTGGAGTTGAAGCCGCTCTCAACTGTCTCGTCATAAGTAGGAGGTCCTTCTATGAGTATTGCGGAACGTCGGAAGGCGGTGGCATTGAACTCTGCAACATTATCTCCGATATTGCGCTTTCTCCGGCGGTTCTATATTTAGCTTAGAATACATCGTCTTGAAATGTGTTGAAATGAAACTCACGAAGAGGAAACGGATAACAAAGATCAGGGCTGCAACTACGAGCAGTCCGCCAACAATTCCTCCAACAATTCCTCCAACGTTTATGCCAGATCCAGAAGATCCAATCTGTGTTGCACTTGTAGCGGCAGATGAAATAATACTAGGACTTGCTGTGGTTTGTATCAGTGGAAAACTTGAGATCGTGGTAACAGAATGGATGGTGCTAGGTGTATTCGCCTGATAGAATGATTAAATCAAATCCGATTACATTGAAGAGATGCTTGCCATTGCTGTGAGTGTAGACGTTGTGACCGAGGCTACAATGACTGTGGATATGGTAGTGCTCGGGATTGCATTTGTGGACTTGGCCAAGGAAGTCGAGGCCACAGCAGTGCTGTTCACGTTTGCTACAGGTGTACCGTTCGCTGTGTAAACCGAGGAAGTCGTGGAAAGCAAGGCTGCAGGAAGAGTTGATGATGGTAGCACATGATGGCTATGATTGTGGTCGGTGTTGTCACCATCAGTCTTATGATGGCCAGAGGTGGCGGCTGACAAGAGGAGAATACATGAGAAGTCTTTCAACGCAAAACAAGTGGAAGAAAAGCATGCATGATGCGGATACCCGACAGCAGCGTGGATCGTCACTACGTAGACACTCAATGTCAATATACTCACCAACAGTGGGAGATAAAGTAGGAAGAGGAATGCTCTCGGTCCACGTCGGTAACCAGTGAAAAGTGGGGCCGAACCGAGTATTGAGTTCTTTCAGCTTCATGGCCTCCTCTTTGGGTGGAAGATGAAGATGATTGAGTGCCACAACGAGTCTGTGGAATACCTCGTTAATGTTGTGAGGGGCCATTATTTTTGCGTAAAGGATGCGGAGAGTAAATGAGTGTGAGGTAGGAGACAGGTAGAGGCGAAAGGAACTGGAAAGACAGCTCGTCAAGTCACAAGTTTGTAAATGAAACGATGTTGGATACAGGGCACATAGATAGCATCCTATACCGTCTTAGAAGCACCTATCCCCCAGCCAAGATTGCATGATATGTGTTAAGCTGTGAGAATTTGGACAGCTGAATACTGAACAATGCTGGGAAAAGGTCTTGATTTTGGCTGCGGAATAAGTAGACGGGATAATTAGGACGCTGTGTAATATTCGCCATAAACAACGTGCTTGAGAATGTGAAGCGAGCATTAGGGGTTCGTGTGGACATTCGGGAATTTCCGCGAACTGCGAACGAAGAATTGAGGGCGGTATGTAAGTACCAGTTCACGGGAGTTCGTGACGGTCGGTTCGACGACTTTCTGCTAGCGGAGTTTGAAACTGTTCTCTTTCGCTCGTCTTCTGAGCAGTGTTTGAGGCCAACTTAACATAGATTCATATAGTTTGCAGCTTTGTATGATTGCGGATGCTTCATAGAGAGTTCATGAGCTGGGTGGAGAAGTTCAGTAGTTCACATTGAAAATCAGCTATAGATTTTGACATACTAGTACTAGTGTGTCGACGGTCGATTAACTGATAGTTTTCTCGTATCTCTATCTAATCTCATATATCATATCTCATGATCTCTTGGGATCAGACGGGCATTGAAATATACAGCGGAACCATGAAAGGAGAGTTCGAACGAGGGTTCACCGGCTTTTCGGCAGTTCATCAGGCAGTGCTTATATTTCTCTAAAGAACGTGAACGAACTAAGAGAAAGTTGGACATCAAGTAGCTGTTCACAAATTATCACATTTCCGCCTGTCAATGAGTTCCTGATTTCGGCACTCGCCGGAGAGGTAATCGAGCCTAACCCAATGCATACATACTCTCTGAAGAGCTGTATCACTTAGTTACCGATAAAAATACATGATGATACACGTCGTAGGTCCTTCCCAAACCTTCGCAATCAATTGTTCCAAATTTCTCCCAGTCTTCACCCCCACACACTTACTCATCTGCAACCTTAACAACCGCCTTGGCCCTATTCTCCCCCTTCTGCACCCTCAAAATCACCTCGCCGACTTTATCTAACCCCTCCGTCACCTCTTCCGTATACTTCATTTCCCCGCTTTTCAGTTTCTTCGGAATCGTCGCGTAGAACTCCTTAGCGTATTTGGACTCGAGAGGGCCGACGGTGAAACCTTGCATTGTGATATTTTTGACGATGACTCGCATCATGTTCTATTTATGTAAGATGGTGAGTGAAGAAGGGGAGGGAGGGAGGGGAGGTGGACAAACTTTGATGGGTTGGCCGCCTGTGTTATAGCCTGGAGGAAGAATGTGCATATAAGAAACCGAGTACTCTGGGAGAAGGGTGAAGAAAGCGCTACCAGAGATCATGCCGCATTCCTATAATGTATGGATTACTTGAGTACGTGATCGTCGCCAAGAAGAGGACACCCACGATAAACCTCGCGTCCATGTTTGCCTGTAGGAGCGCAGCATCCAACGTTTCGCCGCCTACATTATCCCAGTAACTGCACGAACGATGATCACCAAGGAGAAAATCCGGGTACTACGCGACGTACACATCGATTGGACCCTCCTTCTCCAATACCTCCGCCGTACTCGTGGTTTTATAGTTGAACGCAACATCAGCACCGATGCTCTTCATGAACGCAACTTTCTCATCTGAGCCTGCGGAGGCGATGACTTTCAGACCGTCGAGTTTAGCAAGTTGGATGACGAGACTGAAAGAAAATGTGAGTTTGAATGATGTCGCTGAGTGTAGCTGAAACTTACGATCCAACGGACCCTATATGTGTATGTAGTCATCAGAAATAGCTCATATGGAGCATAAGGATACTAGCAAAACATACCCCCTCCGGAAGTAACGAAGGCAACCTCCCCATTCTTCGCTTTTGAATACTCCTTCCATGCAAAGTACGCCGTCTTTCCTGCGGCCCGAACCCATGAGCCACTTCAACATATTTATCTCTTCGCCTCAATCTCCGTGACTCACCAGGCATTCCCGCAGCACCGACATACACACTCCATGGCAACCCCTCCTCATTCTCGATCACCATCAACCCCTCAGACTCGAGGTCCTTGAATACATTGTATTCTTGGTGAGGCATGAGGCCGTAGACGTGCGATCCGACTTTGACTTTGGGGTTCGCGGACCGGACGACGACGCCCACGCCATGGCTGACCAATCTGCATTCATATATGTCAGTCATCGTCACCAATGCCGACCTCGGATAAGAAGGAAACATAGATTGGCTTACGCTTCGCCGAGGGTGAAAGGCGCCTAATTATGACAACGTTGATAAGATGAAGTCAGGCGGTCTGAGGGCAGTCTCAAGTTATGACGTACCACGTACGACTGGATGGTTCCCGGCTCGTACAGCCAGCCTCTGAGATACGGATCGATGGAGAGCACGAGAGTCTTGAGGATGAACCCGGTGCCGGCATTGAGAGGGGTGCCCTCGATGTCGATCCTCTTAGAATCGTCGTAGACTGTCGTCTCGCCTGGAATAGGGTACCCTGTGAACGTGTATCAGTACTAGTTATCACTATTTACAGTTTGGTTTCAAGATGCTCGTCCGATCGCGAGTCTTGATACTGATAGGGGCACCAGCGTTAAGGAAGAAATGAAGAAGACGAACCTGTAGGTACAGAATTGAAGATCGTGCGAGCGTTTCTGACAGGTGCCATGGTTGTGCTTGAAGTAGGAGAAGGTGGAGACGTGATTATGGGTGAGAGTCTTTATAAGATGGGCGGCATGTAGATTGCCGGTATCGCCTATTTCATAAAAAGCTTACTCCCTGTGCACACAGGCTGCACATGCTCAAGTACAGTAATCCTGAGCAATATAGTAGGCTGTTGTGACGGAAATGGAGGCTCTTTGAAGTTGAAAGCAAGCTGTACTTGATTGAATACGGACCACGGGTCGTCGTAGCTACATAGGACCAGACTCAGGATCCACAGCGGAGTTGGAAATTCAAGGGGTTGCCCTGAGGAGCCAGACTTAAGGGAGGTATTTTTAGAACGAGTGTTTTTTTTTTCGACTTTCAAGATTCTGCCTTTTCTACTCAAGGAGTTATAAAAATCGTAAATTTGTATGGAAACCTCAACCAGAACATAGCTCTTCTTTGGCCGTTGTGGAAGAGGCAAGTAGAACAGGAACACTGGCTTAAAATCAAATGGGATTGGCTCCCATATACTGGATCCGCAGCCGGTCATACATCGAATATTTTTTGAGCCACACACGTCGTTGAAGTGTCCGGTCATCATAAGGTCCCAGCATTCTGAGAGCTTCTGAGGGTGAGGGCCAATCCTCAGGCCTCGGATTTGTCATTGCTTTCAGGAGTAGCGGCCATTATATTCCTAGATAACAAGTATTATGTTAGCTGTCACTGTGAAAAAAGAGTAAGAACCGGTACCGGGACCACTTTGGCAAGGAAAGCATTGCCAAGTTGGTAGACATCCACCTTGAAAGGGTCATAAGGTTTGTTGTCAAGCATTTCGGAGACTGTACGGTCTTGCCCACTTAAACCAGTCAAAGTCTCAATCTTCTCGTCAACGAGGTAGTGTTTCGAGATGTCAAAGTCGATAAAGTAATATTGCATGGGGCGGGCAGAGGATCGACTCTTCCATTCAAGGTCACGGTAAGAAATCATATCATATTTCAGAGATGCCCCAAAGCGGAAACCCTCGGGCATAATAAGAGAGATGTCCATCATGAGATTCCCTCGACAAGCGTCTCTATTGTGCCATTAACATACGATAAAAATCACATATATAAAACTTGCTCTCACCGATGTGCAATTCTGTGTTCGTGCATGAATGCTAGCCCCTGGCATACATTTGTCACGTTCAGCAACGTCAATCAACAATTAGATTTCAGGCTTCACCTTGAGGAATTGTTCGAGCGCTTCAACAACTTCTCCGAAATGCCTGAACGGCAGTTCGTCGAAGCGATGAATTAGAGGCATAACAATGAGAGCTTTGGAAGGATTGTTGGGCATCGGCAAGATCGCATGAACAGGCACTGTTCGGTTTCTTTGGTCGGCGCGGCATGCTGAAGACAATAGATATCGGATAATTGGTAATTCCAGCAATATCTTTAGACAATTATATCGACTCCTTCCATGCTCTAGCTGAGCAGGCTGGTTATCTGGATGGTCTTCAGCTCTGCCT
>JABAKA010008104.1:0-30177 GCA_018857285.1 Termitomyces sp. Mi166#008 | reverse complement strand
CCTCTGCCAGCTGTGTGACTGAGCCACAGCCCCCAGAGGTTGCCCTTACAGCAGTATACCATCATTGACTTCTAAGACTTGTCATCTTCATGCCAGCAAAGGGAAAGGCAGTCATGCCAAGGCCAAGGGTAAAGGGAAGGCTAAGGAGTTGATCAAGGTGACCACCACTAAGCTTGCTGAGCCTATCTCAGCACCTAGTTCAGCAGCAGCAACTCTACTCTCCAAGCAAATCACAGTGGCAACAGCAACTCCTCCCAAGCCCACAGCAATAGCAGCTCCCCCTAAGTCTACCACAGCGGCACCTCCTAAGTCTACCATGGCGGCATCTCCCAAGTCTACCACAGCAGCACCTTCCAAGCCCACCACAGCAGCACCTTCTAAGCCTACTGTAGTGACAGCAGCAGCACCTTTCAAGTCCACCCATGGTGGCTGGACTTTCATCAGCAAGGCATTAGCATTCCACTCATCCTCTGAGTTCTCAAAACTCTCAAGCACCTCCAGTGCCTTCTTCTGTAAGGGGATCAGCCATCCATGGAAACCATAGCCATCACCCAACCACTCTATCCTCTTTCCCAGGAGGTGGCAAGCAGCAGGTGAACCAGGCACTAAGGCACTAGCAGGCCCAAGGCAGGCAGTGAGCAAGAGGTGTGGAGATGAGGGTGAGGTGGGAGCTGAGGCCATCATTGGAGGCACTCACAGTTGTGTTGATGTGTAGACCCAGAGACACTGCTATTGACAGAACTGGGGATGTACCATGCCCCAGTCCATCTTATATACTACATCAGCTAGTACTGTGACTAATCCCTATATGCTAAGTGGGAGCTGCTGACTATGAGCTATTGGCTAAGCAGGCTGGTATGTATTAGTGATGTGTAATTGTCAACTATCAGCTGATGTACTAGGCTTACTGAGCATGCCAATGCTAAGAGTGCTGACATGAGCCAGACTTATCAACCAGGGCTTGGCAGAGGCTGTGCTAATGACATAGGGTGGCTGGGAGGCCAGCTGATCCAAATGGTGGAGAAGACAATGATGGGAGGTGTTGCAATAGGGTTGAGCGGCCCAGGAAACAGCTAGAGTTGCCTGAGAAGGCAATGCTGAAGATCTGGAGCTAAGCTGAGCTAGGAATGGATGGTCCAGAGACCAGTCCCCTGACATCCTCTAGTGAATTTCAAGGAGTCTCACATCGTCCTCAAACCAGGCAAGATATTGTCAACAGTTTTCCACCATCAAGGCTCAATAAAACAGCTTCACAGCCTGCTCCAACTGACAATGAACATCATTCCGCTCCACCATCCCACCACTCCTTCAAGGGCAAGACTATGCAGTCCAATCAAGCTGCAACTCCAATGCCCCACCCTCAGTTTCCAGAGTTTGCTGATGATACCATTGAACACCCCTACTTGTCTCAATGCTACAATGACCAATATGGTGAACAGGCATTCAATGATGGTGGCAATTATCCTATGGACCCTGCATACATGAACTATGGACCTCAATACAACCCCTATCCTCCTCATGGCCATCCAAGGTATGCCTTCCATCCCTACCCACATCAGCCATCCAGCAGGGCAATGCATTATCAGCCACCATCAGCCATGCACTATCACCCCCAATATGGGCCTCTCCATGGTAGAGGAGCATCCAATGGTGCTGGCCCATCATATGCCCCCATCCCATCCAACCAAAGACCATCAACGTTCCCAATGTACAGCAACAATCAGTACTGAAATTCCTCAGGTCAATACAGAGATGAGGAAGACAATGTAAATATACTGAGTTAGAGAGGATAGTCTTGCTTTCTTGCCATCAGGTCAACTGCCATTCCCAAACCTTCTTGATGAGTCTCTGAGTATTTGTGCCGTGTATTGCCATATCTGTATAATTGCAATAATAGTATGTTTTCTTGACAAATGACAATGTCATTTCTGACATGAAAGTCTATCAAAAAATATCTCTTTCAGTCAAGAGGTTCTCAACAAATCTCTGGTCAAGAAGTTCATAACCTCTTCAACTCATGACCTCATCAACTCATGAACCCAACCTCCTAACTACCTGACCATCTGACTGACCAAGTTCTGAACCAGACCAGATCAAGGATCATAGCTTAAAAAAGAGGTGCATTCCATGTTGTTAGGGTACCCATGGTCTGCTCAATGAACCCCCCTAAAGTCCCATCAAGAAGCACATACCTTCCTGCCAGGAGTGGGTGACTTTCAGGGACACTGTAAGTTGTGCCTTTATCACGCCATCACATACAAAGAACAAAAGATCATGGACACATATATATTCAGGATATCACTAGTGGACATCCTCAGTCAATTGTCATCATGGACTGAGGGTGAGCAGCCTACTCTACTACAATAGAATACCTTACTAACTGTACCAGATCAGATAACTTACTGTATCCATGTTTCTTAGGTGCATAGAGTTAAGATTCCAACACTCAAAAGTCACCATCTCAATGAAGCACCAAGAAAGCACTGCCCATCCTATGGAGGTAGCATTTCTATTTGGTCGCAGCCTCACATCAAAGCTCACTGGGACGAGGTGCAGCGAGGTAGCCGAGATCACAGCTCAAGAGAGGTGATTGATAGTGAGATTGTGCATGGCCTTTGGAGGGGAGGTGGATGGACTAAGATATCTGTTACTTTAACCTCCAGATTTCCCTGCCCTGACCTCTGGCTTCCAGAGCACTTAGCATGGTATACCACGGTATGCACAATTACCTTGCTGCCTAAGTCTCTAGTATACCGACTTCCCAGGCCTTACACATCTGAAAAACGCTTTTGCATGGCTGCAACTGTACGTTGCGTGATCAAAGCACAGGGATGATCTTACTATCAAGTCTTATCAACTGAGCTGCCTCCCACAACAGGGAATGAGCTTCTCGACCATTCGTGCGATCCTCGTGTTTTGTTGCGTGTACAGCGTGTACACGAGCTCGGTTGCGTGCCCATTGTTTGGGGCTCGGCGGTTTTCCCGGATACCCGCGGTGGTTCCATTCCTCCCATCCGTTCCAGTGATCCCTTGATCCTTCACTCCTTCTTTCACTCCCTAGGACCTCTGCCGAGAGCAGTCTGTCGTGGGCGCTCGGAATCTACTGTCGTGGAACGGTCGGTGGGGCGTGGAGAGGCAGATTTACGAGTGTTCGGACGTTGGGTACAGCCTGAGGCAAGCGCCCAAAACCGATCCGTTGATGGATTCGGCTGATGGCGGCCGAACACAGGTGCCTGGTTGTCTTGCTTTTTCGGCTCGTTTGGGCTGTGTCTTTCTTTCGTTTTCCTCGTTGTTCTGGGTTCTTCAGTGCTTCGGTTTCTGGAGGTACGTGTCCGCGTCTACGGTTTTCGGCGCCTGCTTACAGTTTTTGACAGATTGGTATATTGGACCATTGTAAGTACTTGTCTTACTTTCCTCCGCCCGTCTCTGATAAGAGACGGCCGTATCACTACGCGCTGACTTACGATGGTGAGTGCACCATTTGGGGAGAGAATAAGGATGTGACCTACCCATGGAATAATGGAATATTGAAAACTTGATTAAACATAAAAGGCAGCGTTCGAGGAACACGTGAATCACAATGTCAAGCTGGGTACAGGACAATGTACCTCGATATTGTGAGTCACAAAGTAAAAAAAGTAGGTCAACCATTTTCGAGGTGGCTGTAACCAACTATCCCCATTCAATTTAGAAGGGTCAACAGGAAAGCAGGGTATTCTATTGCTAGATTTGACTCAATCATCCGGAATTTTCTCATGCACATCAGGGAGCATGGCCGGTTTTCCAAATATAAAATGCTCACGAAAAAAAGTTTGAACCCCCACCAATGCATGATGCCTACACAAGTTGCTACACCACACTACAACTCCGTACCTCAGACTAACACCATCACTGACACCCTCTACGACATGATCATCGAAGTGTCTAGATTGTTTTACCGCTTTCGAGAGATGGTCTACAGCATACATGACCAGGAACAGAAAAGCAAAGCTCAACAGAATTTTGATGCGTATGTTCGTCTCGATTCATCTCAGTTCTGTTACTATTAACTTCGCGTTTGAGGCTTTACGAACAACTGACAAGTGTTACAAGTGAAGCTGAATTATTCTTCCGGCTCGAGACAAAGTCCAATCTCTCGAAGGACGTTGTTAAAGTGTACACTGCAAGGCTCAGAGTGTGTAAAACAGACGTCGAGGATGCCATGAGGGGATTGGTGTGACATGCTTTTTTCTTACTTCCAAGCAGCTGATATCAATGTGATGTGATCAGGGCATCCAACTGTCAGTAGTCCAACAAAGTGCACCTACCCCGGATATCCGGAGTACGTTTCTGTTTGTTTGTGTATAGCTTCAAACTGAATGTTCGCTTTCTACAGGCCCCTTTTCCATCGTACACATGCTTAATGAGTATCTGTCGAATTGAATATGCTTAGACGCCCTATCATTTCATGTACTACTCCAAATGCTAGCCATTTCATTGTCTAATGCCACAATTTACTATATCTCAATATAGTTCTACAAATTTGAACCTGTCCTTTTATTTCTTGTGTCGTATGAGCTTGCTGGAAGACAGCGGTTGAATGTTTCAAGGCATTGTGATCACGTCATGTTTCCGACCGAGACCATTGTCGAAGTTGGCACGGTACGACCCATGGTTGTTGACTCCCGTTGACTTCCCCCCAGATCTTCAGTCAGCATTACTCGATCGTGGATGACCACTGATTTCGACTGGTCTCGCCGGCGGATTGGGTTCTAACTTGTGTTACCAAGGCGCTCCCAACGTCGACCCAATGTGGTCCCTATCAACCATCTTCTTGAAACTAACTTGTATTCACTTTCGACTTCATAGCCAAAGCTGAAGTGATTTCACACTCGGAAGTCCCTAAAGTACGAAGTCAAACCATGGTAATTCACGCTCAAGGTTGAAGGTGTACGTGCGATGGCTTCAGGCTCGAGGATGGTATCGGATTGAGAGGAGTTGGCACGCCAACCGCTTTCAATATTCTCTGGTTGAATATGAGCCAAGAAAACAGAATGAACGAAGATCAAGTACCACAGAATGTATCCAATAATTGAAGTGGTTGTGAAGTTGGTCCCGAATGTTAAGCCCAAGCTGATGAATTGTAGATAGGAGGAGAAATGTGTGAGATAGGTAGCTATGGCACTGATTACTGCTCCTGTGATCATAATTATTAATATATGAGATCCGCACAAGAATATGAGCTCGACGTTGCCTCAATAAGCCAGATATGCCAGATATACCAGCTGTCGTCAACCAAAGCATGACTAGTATACAGAGAACCCATCGCTTCTTTGAGAAGATGACCCAGGCTCTCTAGATAATCAAGTCATCATTGGTAAGAAGCTATCCAATAAATAAAATAGGTCAACCCACTCCAGGGAGACTTACCGGGATTAGCTCACACCCAGTGTAGGCAGCATCCCAGAGCTGGAGATGTTCATTTATTGATATGCGCTTCTTCCCAATATCTATACCAATGTTGTCTATCATTGCTGAGTGGATAAATCCACTCGAGATAATGGAAATAGAAGTTGCAGAAGGAACCCCAAAAAGCATTATATATGCTGTCATCCTGTGTGCTGAGGTTCTGTATTCAAGTCAATAGTAAATACACGTCAGTTATATCATGGACTTTGAGGACTGACTGCACAGAGTTCCACATAGCAAGTAGTCCTAAAGAACAAAAAAATTGCTGCGAAGATCTTCAATGCAGTAATAGTAGAACATACGTACCATAAAGAGTGACGGACACCGATATGATCGTAAAAATCAGTCAGCAGAAAATTTCCGAGGACATGGATAATCTCTCGTTCAACAGGAGTCATTAGATGGAGCGTGTTACGTGTTGGGCCTTTCAAATGTTCTACATCCGTCGATTATATACTGCAGGTGCCCGGAGTGAACACGTCACAGCATTGTATTCAGATGACTTGATCCTGGCTCTAACCTTTAATTAACACGACTAGGCTGGAAAGATCTAACTTGAAGAAAGGACCAAGAACTTCCAAGAGCCTTTTCTATTGACCATGTCCACCTCAGAGGTTGAGTCATTGATTGTAAGATTTCCAGCACGTCTCATGACAATAGACCCACTCGACTTGTCCTTTCGCCACACCTGCCGCGCTTCCCGGGATGGCAGCCACTTCATTCAGGGCGTACTCGAAGAGATCCAGGTATGAACTGAGCCGTGTTAGAAAGGGTGAGTCACAGAAAAGAAGTGTTTGGGAGTGCAAGTTATGTGGTTCATTTGATATGGCAGAGACGTGTAAGTTAGAACTCTTAGGCCATCATGATGGTAATTGACTCGGAGCAGTCACAGTTACGAGTGTGGTGCGGCGGGGATCAGGTGTTTCACGCTCCGCAACCCTAAACACCTTGTGCTGCCACAAATACCTTTATAATGAGATACTCAACGGCCTGATAAGGGTGCCAACTGAAATATGTTCTTACTTTTTCTGCCAGATCTGTACTCATTACCTCGCTCTTAGTGGGCAATGAATGACTCGGAGAAAGGTGAAGATCAACTGTCAACCTTCAATGTACCGTCGTGAGTTAGATCTAGTACAGCTACTTATGACAATTTAATCAAGAGTCTCAATGAACTGAACGAATGATCCACAACTCGGGCAAATTGTCTGGTTCGTACACTGAAGGGTTCATGCAATAAGGCTGAAGAACTTGCCGGGTCCTACATGTACCTTTCAGACTTGCGTCCTTGATCCATCTAAACGCTCTTCAAATCGCTATATACTTACATGAACCAATGGTCTCGACGTAAAAGTGACTTCTCCGAGGCACAATGCTCTCGAGATCGACACGGCTTTTGGGTCGTCTTCCCAAGATAAGGGCTGATTCTATCTGATCCTTCAATCATCCCGTACGCCCCCACGTCCCATAACCAAGAAACAAATTCTCCAAAAAAAAAAAAAGACGGGACAGAACAGGTTAGTACTAAACAAGATCTATAAATCATACACGACCTTATACAACAAACAAACCAATCACAAAAAACAAAGACGTAATTTTTGGGGACGTGCAACGGATGATTGAGTGGAGAGGGGGGGGGGAGCAAGATACAGTTCATCGACGGCGTACCATCAGAGAGAAAAAAAGGTTAACAGCGAACGACGGACCGAAAGCAAAAGAGAGCAGGGAGACGATAAATGGAAAGAAAAATCACGAATCCGGTGATAGATTCATGAGACATATGTGACAGTTATGATGAGCAAACACACTTGAAGCTTGAAGCTCAAAGAAGTCAAGACGGTGTAAGGACTGAACTAGTCATAGCCACACGCCCATCCAAATCAATGTTGCTTCTTCTTTTTAGGAGCTAGAAGCACCACCACGACACATAAGTAAGCCACCACACAACGCGCATACCAAAACAAACACTCACCCGCCCTCTTCTTCGACGGCGACTTTCTCTTCCTCGGCACATCATCGTCGTCGTCGTCGTCATCGTCGTCATCATCATCATCATCATCGTCATCCTCCTCTTCCTCCTCATCATACACAGGACTCGGTGCGCGCGGACGCTTATTCGTGCTCGACGTTGCGTGCGCATTCGTGGTCATCTTTCCCGCGGCCTGAGGCTTCGACTTGCGTATCGGATACTTCCCGATCGGCGCTCCGGGCTGTTTTGAGCATTGCACGCAGAACCATTCGCCGTCGGGGACGGCGCTCAAGGGGGGCGTGAGGCACCCGAGATGGTATGGCGAGTCGCACTGTCGTGTGCGTGTGCGTGAGTGTGAGTGACAAAAGAACGAGATGGAGATGAATGTGAAGGTTGAGGTTGAGGATGGGGAAACGAAAACGAGACACGGACCTTGTCGCATTCAAGCGGAGAGTCGTCGTCCCCGCGTTCAGTATCACATACGACACACAAGGCTGGTGGGTCAACTTCGATCGGATGACGAGGCAGATCCGACATCTTGTCGCTCGGTTTTGATAAGAACACCGTCGTGTTCGCGCCGGCTGCGATACTTGAAGTAACGAAAAACCCATCAACGACATCATCCAAACTACGCAGTGGGGTAGACAAAAAAGTGCTCACTCTAGTATCTCAACACCATTGAGAGGAACAACGCGCGTAGGTTTCGTCGCGCTCTTTGGCTCATCGGGGCCGAAACCGAGTTCACCTGGAGCGCGAAGATCCACACGTCAGGTTAGGAAGTAAAAAGGAGTTCAGGGTATCGCGTACCATTTGCAGCGTTTTGGCCCCAGCCAACAGTCATTATCGTATCATCCTCATCTGGTGTGAGAACCCAGTGCGTGACGCCCCCAGAACGAGCGAGCGAGATCTTGCAGCCCCTGTACATCACGGACGTCAGCCCCCAGCACACAAGGGAAAAAAGAAAAGAAACGATGAGCTCACTGAATATCCTGCATGAACCTAAAGGTCGAGTACGGAGAGCCCGAGGAGCCTGTGTGGGCATCTCAGCACGGACGAACGAAAGATGAAAGGGCCGTTTGCAGCGGTTACAGAGAAAAAGGCGGTACAACACAGGCAGGAGGAGGATCACACTCGGTGCTTGGCCACCCCGCGCGCGCGACGTGTGCTGTGAGAGTGTATGTAAGGGAGTACGAGGAGGGAGAGAGATGCATGTGTGGAGGGTGGGGATGGAAGAGGGGAAAGAGGCGTGTGAGGTTCAATATAGAAAGATTTCTTTTTCGAAGGGTGAAGAGGGATGGATGAGAAGAGCGCCCCTGATGCAGGAACCCAGCTTGACAGCATCCCAAAGAATGAGAAAAAAAAAAGAATGCATAGCGCATATATGCGCACGAAAATCCCCCCCGGCCCTCCATGTACCATCCACTCAAAATAAGGGGGATACAACACGCCACTACACAACCTCCATCTACAACCCACTCACAACGAAAAACGACACAAACAAAGAAAACCCAAGGGAAAAACAAAGGAGAGAAACCTACCTTCACCACTATTCTTCCACTTGCCCGCCATCCAATACATCCCCTGCTTGTCGACCACGACGCTGTTCGACGGGCCGGCGGCGATGAGCGCGCCGGTCGTTGCTGAGTTCGGGCCTGCGAACTTTGAGTGGTGTTGTTAGTAGGGTCCGTTGAGAGGGGAGGGGGGATGAGAAGAGCGAAAAGGAGGGAAAACGGCCTCGGATGTATGCATGTAGGGAGTAGGACAGAAAAAAGGGATAAGTAGTCAGAGGATGGGATTCAAATCCCATACGGACCAGCGAGAGCGTAAAAAAAAAAAATAGTCGAAAAGTAAAGCAAGAAAGCTCACCTGGGGTACGGCTTTAGGCTTGAGGACATCGACCTGGTTTCCGAGCCCGAGACGGCAGTAGCCGTTGTACCCCCATACGTAGACGACCCTGTGAACGGCGATGGGGTCGAGTTCGAGAGGGAAAGGGAAAGGGAAAGGAGGAAAACGCACCCTGTATCGTCGAGCGCGAGACTGTGTTGTGGGCCCGAGACGATGTTGACGATGTGTTTCCCGTCGAGCTCTTTGATGTATACTGGTGGTGGGGAGGTGAGTGGCGAGTGTAACGAGGATTATAGTAGCAGGAGATGGGTATACCTGGTGTGACTTCGATATCATACGCAGTCTTATTTCCGGTAGTAATGCGCTCTCCGGTCGTGCCGTTTCCAAGCTGACCATTCTGAGCACTTCCAAACGAGAAAACTAGCCGCAAAGTGAGCTAACAGAACGACAAATTCGAAACAACCACACGTGCCCTTTCCAGACTCTGTGAGGACAAGGGAGAACGTAACGCCAGCCGACGCCTTGACCACGCGCTCCTTGTCTCCAACACCCGTAATAAGCCTAAAGGACGTGACCTCGGGACACACGGAATGGCCACACTACGGCTCCCAATCAGCCCCGCACCACACACCCACACCCACCCACTCACCTGCCCCAAATTGTTCTGGCCTGCGCTCCACACGCTCCCGTCGCTGCCAACGAGGATGGTATGGTTCCTGCCACACGCGGCATGGACGAACCTCGTGCCCTCGCGTGCGCCCAGGTCGGATGCGGCGATCCTCATGGGCGCGTTCTCCGACACGTAGTCGTCGCCGCCCGCGGAGGCGGGGGGGATGCCAAGCGCGCCGAAAGAGTTGCGGCCAAAGAGCCACGCGGCGCCGGCGATGTCGAGCGCGACAAAGTGGCAGCCGTTGCACGAGGTGTGGACTGAGACGATGCGGATGTTGGAGAGGGAGCGCAAGATGTGGGGTTCGAGCAGGTCGGGGTTCCTGGTGGGGTTGGGTTGGGTTGGGTTGGGTGACGAGACGGAGACTCACTCAAACTCGTTTCTGGGTGCGCCGCCGCGCTCTTTCTTGCCGAGCTTGGGCCTGTGGGGGTGGGGGTGAGCTGAGCCTGGTTCGATTCGTGGAGACGCACCAGTCCGTGCCGCCGCATACGAGGACTGTGGCGGGTCAGCGGTGGGTCAAACTGGTCTGGAGGAACTCACGTCTGCCCCAGCGGACGGGCTCTGGTTGGTGCTTGTTGCTCGCCATCGTGTAAACGTGTTTGTTGTCTGCCACGCTTGTTTGCCCACTCATAAATTAAGCGCCCGCCAAATATTTCTCATAACTAATTTCTACGTCTACTCTAAATGTCCACTCAATACTGCACCAGTCAGAACACACATGAGCAACAAAAAATTCACTTACATATACTCGTCCCAACACGTTTGAGAGAATACTACTAGGGGTTTCAGTCATCTCCCCGCCAAAAACGGCTGTAAACATACCTCAAATACATCCCCAGAAAGCACCAGCACGTCCCCATGCACCAGCGTCACAACAACCGCCTCCTTTTCATGCTTTCCTGCCTTTCTTCCAGGCTTTTTTGCTCCAGCGTCACCATGCATATCCACATCCACATTCTCACCCCCATCTTCCACTACACTGACAACTGCAGTCTCTTGAACCTCCACATCCATCGGCTCTCCAAACACCGACAGACGCTCTCCAGGCTCAAGAAGCCTCATCTCCACTTCTTCTTCCTTGACACCAACACCCGCACCCGCACCCGCACCGACATCTCCAGAAGATCCAACCACCCCCCCGCGTCCAACACCCTCCCGGCCCACATCCAACCACGACCTCGGAAACCCAGACCTGGGCACGATCGTCACCTCCACCTCGCACCCAAGAAGCATGAGCACGACCGGGCTGCGCCTCGCGTCGAGCGGCGCGGATGCCTGTAAACGCCCAGCGTGAGTAATCAATGCGTCAATCGTAGTGGAGGGAACGGAAACGGGAGGGGGAGAGACGAACGGGACGAACAAAAGAAAAAGACTCGGCAGACAACGAAAACGCACCTTGCGCCTCCCACCAACGGCCCACGCACAAATACCCACCTTCCCAACCCTCACCTCCCTCTCCGCATAAACCCTCGCACGCGCACACATCACCTCTTTTGCCTGAACCACGCTCGGGAGCCATGCGGCCTCGGGAGGGCGGGTGGTGTATGTAAAGTACGGGTCTATGTGCGCGTCAGTGTCTGGAAGGGGGAGGAGAAAGGAGGGAAAGGGAGGAGGAGGAAAGGAAAGGAAAAGAAAGGAAGAAAAACGTACTACTCGAACACATCTCCCTCTCAAGCGGCACACGAACCTGTACATCCCTCAACAACGCCGTCGCATCCCCCTGCAACGCCCGATCGTTCCCCGTAAACACATGAAGAACGCTCACGTTCCGAACTCGTTCTTTACCCTTACCCCCTCGTGTAATCTCCACATCCCGTGCCTCCCCACCTACCTCTCCTCCTCTCCCCTTCCCCCCCCTTCCCCTCCCCTTCCTCTCCCTCCCTTTCCCCTCCCCACTCCCACTCCTAACAACCGCATCCCAAAAATACTCAAAACACACCATCCCATCTTCCCACTCCGTCCGTTCACCATCCACACCCAAGTCCACAGGAAACACATCCGCAGGGTGCGACAACACACCGCTATACTGCGGATCCCTCAACTGCGCAAGCTCAATCGCGTATCCACCTTCTACCTCTCCGTCCACCCCTCCTCTCCCCTTGCCCCCCAAACCAAAACAACACCCCAAACACCCCCCGCCCCTCAAAAACCTCCGAAAGTTCACCCTCCCACACCGTCTGCACCACCACCCCGCCGGCAGGTCCCCGTCCACGTCGCCCGCTTCCCCGCCGCGCAGCGGAGGCGGCAGGATGTGGTGGTACGCCCAGTGGATGGCTGGCGGGTTGGGGGTCTGAGTTGGGGTATGGAAGAGTTTGTAGTTGGGGTGGGTGGAGCGGAGGGTGAGGTAGCGCTGTGTTGTTGGGGATTTGGAGGGGGTTGAGGTTGAGGTTGAGGTGGTAAGGATGCCGGGGACGCTGGGATTGCTGGGGACAGTGGGGACGCCGGGGACGCCGGGGACGCTGGGACTGTTGGGCACAGTGGGGACGCCGGGGACGCCGAGGCCGGGGACGGTGGGAACATTGCTGGGATTTGATTCAGAGAGGGCATGAGGAGATCGAGATAAAGAGCTGTCATGCAAAGGCAACCACCAAGGCCGAACGACACTCCCTTCAGGCTGAGCCTCAACTTCCTCACCACTAGGCACCCACCGACACCTAAACCACCACTCCATCCTCCCCGACACAAGCTCCTCTCCCTCTCCACCACTCATCATCTTCCTTCCCCCCTTCTTCTCCTCCTTCTCCTGTTCCGGCACCTCGATACGACGTTCCTGTCTCCACCAGTCAGCCCCAGCCCAAGGGAATAGACATGAACATAACCATAAACCCACCTGGAGGCTATCGATAACAAAGAACCCGAGATACACATACCCACATTCCTCGGGTACACAAACTCCCCATCTGCGCTCAAGAAACGCACGCGAGGCAATCGCAGTAACCGGCGTACAGGCGACGTACGTATCGCACAGAGCCACGATCTCAGGAGGGAGCTTGCATGGAATGCGCTGGTCTAGGCTTGAGCTGCCACTAGGCACAGCCAAACTCTCCGGGTGAGGCGGAGATGGCTGGATGTCCGTAGAGGCACCTTTTTCGGCATGCAGGGATTCGGGACCGGGACCGGGAAAAGGAGGGAAGGTAGCTGTTGACAGAGCAGCGGGTAAACTCAAGGACGCTGACGATGTAGGAACAGGGTTAAGCAGGGCCGGAGGCGCTGATGGTGGCTGGATGTTTGGATGAGTATCTCTTCCGGATTCTGACGGACCGGAAAATATGGAAAGATGAGTTGGTGGCGGGATGAACGACGTTTCAGTCTCTTTCATCATCGAGATTTGCTCCATGCCGAGCTGAACCTCCTCAAAAGGCACCGTCGGCACTTTCGGTGGTGCAGAGTAAAGTGTCTCTCCGTATGGCGTGTCACCCGGCGCTTCAACTCCAACGCGAAAAATTGAATTTGATTCATGAGAACCAGTCAGAGAGAAACGTAGGTCCCAGGGTACACCGTCCGTTCGAGCCCTTTTGGGTGTTCTGCCCGTTTCCGTGACCGATGAATCGTCAACCATTCGTTGCTTGCCCTTCCCCTTCTTGTCCATATTCGCAATCGGAGCATGCCCAGCATCTATAGCTCCGGTATCCCCCTCGTAGCCACGCGATATCTCGCCCATGTGAGAGTAAGACCACTCGTGCCCGGTGCGGTTGCAAATGGGAGGAAGTGGCGAGCCATGCGGATGATGTTTTGCATCTGGGTTCCTCTTTCTAGGAGAACTGTCGGATGATTGAGATGGAAAGGCAGGTGCGCTGATGGGAGGTATATGTGCGGAAACATTGGGCCACGACGAACTGAAATGTGGTGATGGATTTACTGTCGAAGGAATTGCCCGAGATGGGGTGCCAGATTGGGGCGGCCGATGAAGTCGAAAATTCCCAGCGGGTGGACATGATACATCGCAAGGAGGCGATTTACGATACGTATTCGTAAACGTGTCTATAAATGTGACTTGATTCTGCTTGTCAAAGACAAATTAAAAACACACAAACTTACATTCCGTTCTTCCAGGATTGAAGCGGAAGTGCTCTTTTGGATGGTAAGCTGCAGTGTACGTTAGTGCCCGGCTGGACAAGACTGGCGGGGGCCTCTGAGGCGAAGGGACTTGGATGTCAACAGCAGAATCCTCGGTAACGGGGCGGAAAGCGGAATGATTCTGCGATTCACTCGAGACCCCGTTGAAAACCTGTGCAACAATCGGACGAGAAGAGATTTCTCCGTGGGTGTTAACGTCACCCGGAACCCTGATTGCAGAATTGTTGACGACCAACTCAGCTGCCGTAAAGAGATCCGTAGACAGACAGACAAAGTCTCGAGTCCTAAAGGAGTTGACATGAGCACACGAAAAGTCATGAAACGAAAAACATACGTCTTGATCTCAAAGGAGAGTCCGTCGTCAACCAAGTTAGAGACGACCATCTCGCTTGTTGGATCTTCAAGAAAAATCACTGGCGTTGTTGATCGTAACCAGGCGATGCCATGCATAGTCTTCGAAAGCTCAGGCTGCGCGGAGACAAGTTCCTCTTTGCTCTGAAAACCGAATGAGAATTCAAGAAAAGTTAAATAGAGGATCAAGTGCCCACGCTACACCATATGGAAGGCTGTAGTTCCAAACGTTCGGCGGGGACTGTTGCCAAGGTATCAGACAAATCCGGTAGTGGAAACTTTGATAGCTTCCACTGAGGTTCACCCTTCATCGGTCGATCTAGATAATAATCAGTAAATTGAAAATGTTGCTAATGGAACTCTTGAACTCGCTTTTCCCTGCGAGAATGGAACGTAGGTTCGTCCGGTTCGACTTGACTCGCTTGACCTTGAGTGTGCTGAGACCCTTCATCTTCGGTTCCTTTACCAGCTTGGTCTTGGGTTCCTTGGGCATTTTCACCGCCCTAGACTTGACCTCCTTCGCTAGCTCTGTGCTCTCACCGTTCAGTTCCAACTTCTTTCGGCGGGCCCTTTTACGAGGTGTCTCTGCCTCTTGTGAAATCTCATTCGCTAACATTTCTGCTTGTTCTACAGACGGTTTCTTTCTTTTCCGTTTTGGCGACGTCTGATTCTTCACTGGTTGATCGAGTGAAGTCGTCTCCGCGACAAGACCGCCCACATTAGTCGGAGCGACCTCAGGCTGACATATCTCTACATTAGAGTCCACAGCGTTAGAATCCGTAGGTGCTTCTGTCATGGGTGCTATGCTGATCTCTGACAACGTCTGCCGAGTGTCGTCGAGCTCTGGCGTCATACTTGGCTCCGGCTGGTCCTTCTTGAATTTCTTGAATTTAAGATGTTTCAAATCTGTATGCTTTTTCCGAACCTCGACAGTCGAATTGCCAGCCTGATTCAAAGATTCATTCTTCTGTATGCTCTTCCTCGTTTGGGATCTCGTCAGTTTGGCGTTGTTAACGCCGTCTCGGGACACGCAACTAGAGTTAATCGTCATATTCCCTGCCTCTTGATGCACTGTCGAAGTAAAATTCAAGAGATTTTCTGTGTCCCAGAGTGCTTTTGCCACAGCGACGCTGGTTTCGAATTGAGTCTGGCGAGTGTCGTCGACCTCTGGAAGAGTTGACTCTGATTGCGTGCACGGAGGTGTTCCTATTGTACTGAGTTGCATGCGGAGGTCTAGCGGATTGGGACCTTCGGCCACCACTTCTGTGCTCGGCTCTGGCTGGTTCTTGCCGGTCTGATTCGAGGGTTCGTTCTGCTGTACGGCTTGCGACCAGGGTGCTTCAGCCACCGGCACTATGCTGCTCTCAGACAGCGTCTGTCGAGCGTCGAGTTCCGGAGGATTTGACTTTGGTCGCGCGGAAAGCGATTCTTCTATTGCACTGGGCTCCATGCTGGAATCTACTGCTTTGGAACTGTCCGCCACCGTCGCACTTGGCTCCAGCTGGTCCTTCTTGATTTTCTTGAATCTAAGACGCCTCAAATCTGTATGCTTTTTTGGAACCTCGACAGTCGAATTGCTAGCCTGATTCGAGGGTTCATTCTTCTGTATGCTCTTCTTCGTTTGGGATCTCGTAAGTTTGGCGTTGGCGCCGCTCCACAAAACACGACCAGAGTTGATTATAGTATTCCCTGCCTCTTGATGCGTATTCGAACCAAGATTCGGGAGATTTTCTGCGACATGCGCCCCGGGTACTCCTGCCACCAGCGTTATGCTGGCCTCGGACTGAGTCTCGCGAGTATCATCGATCTTTGGAAGATTTGACTTTGATTGCGTGCACGGAAGTTCTTCTATTGCACTGGGCTCCATGTTGAAGTCTATTTCGGCCCCCGCCGTCATGTTTGGCTGCGGCTGGTCCTTCTTGATTTTCTTAAATTTAAGATGCTTCAAATCTGTATGCTTTTTCGGAACCTCGACAATCGAATTGCCAACCTGATTCGAGGGTTCATCCTGCTGTGGGCTCTTCTTCGTTTGGGATCTCGTCAATCGAGGGTTGATGCCGCCCTGCAAAACGCGACTAGGTATAATGTTGGCATTCCCTGCCTTTTGATGCACTTTCGAAAGTTTGGGGAGATTTTCTGTGGAATGCGCCCATTCAGAAGTGCCCAGATGGATGTAACCTTTAAAAGATACCTCACCATTAACGGCTAAATGTTCCTGTTCGTCAGGAGTCGTCTGGGGATTTCCCGCATTCGTAGGAACCTCAGCCTCGATCGGGCTGAGCTGGCGCGTCTGTACACTGGAATCAGCCGTGTTGAATTTCTTAGATCCTCCTGTCACCAGCGCTATGCTCGTTTCTGGTTGGATTTGCCTGATTTCATCGAGCTCTGATTTAGGATGCGTACACGAAAGCTCGTCGGCCGTACTAGGCTGACTCGACTGAACAGTGGGGTACATCGCATCGAAACTAGTTGGGGCACCCGTTAAGACGGTTGTACTTGATTCCAGGGAGTCTACCACATCAAAACTAGATGGAGCACTCAATAACGTGGCTGTACTCGATTCCATGTGGTCTTGCTTGACTTTGCGGAATTTCAGACGTTTCAACTCTGGGCGCTTTTTCAGATTTTCAAGAAACGAGTCACCAGTCTGATTCGGCGATTCAACTTGCTCTGTGCTCGCCTTCGTTCCAGATCTCGTCAGGCGACTTGGCTGGGCGCACCCCTGGGAAACGGGTCTTGGGTTTGCTCTTGCCTTTCCTCCACCTCTTTCAAGGCTTTGACGGCCTCTGGTAGTACTAGTACGCGCCCGGCGCGAAGTACCTGTAGATTAATTATGTAGTCCTCTGAAATTGTCTACACTCATTCATGTTCTCACCATTCCAATTCTTTCCAGAGGTGCATTCAGAGAGTACACGTGCGGGCTTCTTGTCTTCCAAACCCACTCCCGCTCCCGGCGCTGCTTCTTGTTTGCCTGACCTCACTGAAGGCACCATGATTATCTGGAGTTACTGAATGCCATAAGACGAAATTTAAGAGTAGATACTCGTCACAAGGAATCCTAAAGTGTCGTGAAAGTTGTCGGTGACGATGACAGACGTGGTCTAGACGTCGAGACAGCCTGTGAGTAAAATTCTGATAGGCCCATCCGTGATAGTTGTGAGATGAGTCGCAAAAATAAATATTGTTTTCTTTTTGCACTAAATTAAGACTTATCCTCCGACCGGGTCAAACTCGGAGAGATCTAGAAAAAGGGAAGATAAATTCGGCTTTCGTGGATCCCACATCTCAAAATGCTTCCGGAGCAAAGTACTTCCGTCCTTGTCACTGTCAAGATCCAAGGAACAAGTCAGATGGTTGCGCTTGGTCGGGTGCGCGCCAGACGTGATTCAAATCAAACATGTCTTCCTGTCTACGCTACTCTACTGTGAATTCGAGGCCAAGATATCCATAAACAATTTATGTTGTTCGAATCTCAGATTTTGGCGATTTAGTTGACTGAAGGCACAGTATAATTCTCATGTCACTAGCTAGAATGATAGACTTGATTGTTGGCCGGGGAAGTCTAATTCAAGTCCAACTTTGCCATGGAAAACTTGAAGGTATGTCGTTATGATGATGGAAAACAACTTGGCAATGACTAAGGAATCGGTCCATCTGAGATGATGGAAGCAGCAATATCCAATTGGAACCTCAAGCTGGCGGGAATCTCAAGGTATCAGTTTCTCTACCCCCACATTTAGTCGAATGACTGACAGGCTGAACGACATTTTCTGCCGTGATAAAAACAGTAACTGTGGGTAGCTCTGTCTACGAGTGCATTATGCCACCCCTACGTTCCCGATCCATATATGACAGCAACGGCTCTACGATGTTTGTTGACTTGCTGTATGCAAGCTAATGACGGCAGACTGAATCTCATTGTCAACGATGCTTCATTTGAACAGTAGAGCTGATGAGTGAAACCGACAAGCCGATGTCTGTCGGCAACGGATTGTGCAAGCTAATCGAGAGGATCTCAACCTGCTATATGCTATACAGATCGTTGAACCAACGTTGTTAAACAGTGAGAACTTGACATGCAGGTAACCATAATAGGAACGCAGACGTACAATAGTACCTTGATCGCACCCTAGGCCTATTCAGATGATGTTTCCAAGTAAATTCGAAGACACTCTGGTCCAGAGTCAGAGTCTTAGAGACAGTAGCCACCAACTCGTTTCTTAAGTAAAACCAGAATTAGCCTCCTACTAGGGCCGAAAACAATATTCAAGTTGTTTTCAAGAGTCTGAACGGACCCAAAGCATCACAAACCCACTGGAAGCATCACAGTCATGTGGCTGCATCAGAGCCTAGAAGCTTGAGCCTTGTCGTTCCGTCTTTGACAATGAGGGATTTACTTGATGCGGAACTCGAGCGCAAGGGCCAGCCGACCGTGACGTATTTGGTTTTACTCTTATTTGGACACAACCATCTTCCGAATTCCGACGGTTTTTTAAAGTCAGAGGTATGAGCTCGAGGGGAATGAAGGCTTATGTCTCTTCACACAGGATCAGAGGATATTCAATCTACTTTCGAAAAAAATATACTGCGGTTATTCTCAATTGCTTCGCAAGTGAGTCGAGATCCCGCCTATGTCTTACACATAACTAAGTATCCAAGTATTCAAGCTACCCCGGACCAAGGTACGTCTATTCTATCTGTTGGCAGGGTCAAATTCATCAGACGCGTCTGAATATGTGGCAGTGATAGTGGCACCCTTGCCAGCACCCTAAAATGTGACGCGGCTCTCGGTTTCAGTTTTACACACGCAAAACAAGAAATCGGAGGTGGAAACAAGGATTAGATACCGCCGCATAGCCCTGACTACGTATCAGTTGCCGTCCAGGTTCCAAGACCTCTCCATTTCATACATGAAAAATGTAGAACTCATAGCAACACTTCCGTTCATTGCCCGGTGGAGATGGGTATTTCGGAGAAACTTCCTTCCGGGCTCTTTTTCTTTTTCTTTTCTGCTTCCTGGGGCTCTGCTTGCACTACTTAAGGGATTGAACCATATCTTTGAGCCTTCATTCTGCAACTTTTCCTCTCCCTTTCTTTTTTGCCATGCGCGTGGTCAGATTGTCTACGGCTCTTTCATCGAGCTTGCTTTTTGCTTCACTCAGCCACGCTGCCCTCCTCACCGAAATCTCTGACATCCCCGCTCACATCAAATTTGATTTTGTCATTGTGGGAGGTAAGCTTTCGTCATGTCTTACTTGGAAACACTGGCCATACATGTCAACCCAGGTGGCAATACTGGAAATGTTGTCGCAAATAGACTATCCGAAAATGACAAAGTCAACGTGCTTGTTTTGGAAGCAGGCCCATCGTGAGTGCCGCCCAATTCCTATGGTGTGAAGTTCAGTTTATAACCTTATTTCATCAGTAATGACGGCGTTATCGCGTCTGAAGTCCCTTTCCTTGCTCCAGAGTTAACACAACCGTCGCCTTATGACTGGAACTATACTACTACACCACAGCCTGGCTTGGGAGGTCGGGCCATCCCTTACCCAAGAGGACATATCTTGGGTGGCAGTAGCTCAACAAGTGACCCATTGTTTTCTCTGCCACTTACTTGAATACTTATTGCTGCATTTCAGACTGGCTCGTCTACACACGAGGATCAAGCGAGGACTTTGATCGTTACGCAAAGGTGACAGGGGACCAAGGCTGGTCATGGAACAACATGCTCCCTTACTTCAAGAAAAGCGAAAAATGGACTGCACCCGCTGACAACCACAATACCACTGGACAATTCAACCCGGTTGTTCATGGCTTTAACGGCGAAGTAGCCGTCAGTCTTTCAGGTTTTCCCACACCTATCGATCAACGCGTCATTGAGGCGACTTTGCAAGCCGGTCATGACTTCAAATTTAACCTGGACTTCAACTCTGGTAAACCTCTCGGTCTCGGCTGGGCACAAACCACTATTAAAGATGGTGTACGGAGTTCTTCTGCAACTGCATATCTGGCTCCTCAGTTCATGCAACGCAAGAATTTGTATGTGGTGGTCAACTCCCAGGTATCACGCGTTCTTCAGACGAACCATGGGAAAAAACCTGCTTTCCGTGGTGTTGAATTTCGTCGGAGCTCTGGAGGTTCGTGGTTCTCGCTTATCGTCATATGTCTTTCTGACTGTGATCTGAAGGACCTTTGAAGACTGTCACTGCTCAGAAGGAAGTCATCCTTTCTGCCGGTACCGTCGGCACTCCTCACATTCTTCTAAACTCTGGAATTGGCGATTGCAAGACGCTCGAAGCTATTGGAATTAAACCTCTTGTCGATCTGCCTGACGTTGGACAGAACCTTGCCGATCATTCTGTCGTTGGTAACCCCTGGCTCGGTGTGTGCTATTTGCCATCTTTCAGATGTACTACGAGGCTGATGGAGAATAACAAGTCAACTCTACTAATACCTTCGAAACCCTCCGGCGAAGTGAAAATCTGGAGGATGATGCCCTAGTGCAGTGGCAAACAAACAAGACAGGTCCCTATGTCGACACCATCCTTGATCATATCGGTTTTGCTCGCTTGAACAAAACGCTAGTCCCACAACAAGACCCTGCGGCAGGGCCCAATACCCCTCACTACGAGGTCATCGTATCTGTATGTTAAATCGTCCACTGGCTTCTGTTCGTACACTGACTACCTTTTGCAGAACGGTATTCCTCCTGGCCCCTCTCCCCCTACTGGTAACTTCCTCGCCGTAACTACTATTGTTGTATCGCCAAGTTCCCGAGGATCGATCACTTTGAAGTCTAACAATCCCTTCGATGCTCCTATCATTGATCCCGGCCTCCTCAAAACTGACTTTGATAAGCTTGTCATGCGAGAAGCCATCAAGGGAGCCAGTAGATTTGTGCAAGCTCCTGCCTGGTCTGGCTATGTTGTCGGCCCCGCAGGTGCTCTTGCAGATGCAGTTGACAACGCTTCCATTGACTCTTATGTGGCTAACAATTCTGGTACGCTGTTCCATCCCGTTGGCACCTCCAGTATGACTCCCAAAGGCGCGAACAACGGTGTGACGGATCCTGATCTGTTAGTCAAGAAGGTTACTGGTCTTCGTGTCGTCGACCTTTCCGTACTAGTATGTTCTAATCATCGACTGCTTCCTGCAGTCTGCTAATAAGTCCTTCCAGCCTTTTGTTCCTTCAGCACACACTCAAGCACCAGCATACGCTGTTGGAGAACGTGCTTCTGACTTGATCAAGCATGATTATAAGATTTGATGGTTTTCTATTCTTGTTTCCGTGCTGATTTTGATGACCCCGTGTCATCTGGACAAAGCTCCTAGCCCAGCCCTCATGCAATCCCACACTCGCTCTAAACATACCTAAATACTTATCGCATCGGCAGAACTTTAATCTCTTGCCTTCAATATTTCATCCTGTGGTATACTACGTCGTGCATTGACATATAGTCGGTTGATTTTATGGAATAGAACTTATTTCAATATTGAGTGCTAATAAGAATTCTGATAGGTATACCGGTAGAACTACAAGTTTCCCAAAAGGAAGAAAAACAACCCTTCGTCACCTTCCATGTTCAAGCAACTTGACACTTAGCCCAGACTTCGTCTACATAGTCGGCCATAATACGATTGGTCTCCTTTGATGGGTGACTATAAGTTGTCAATATCATTACCAGTAAAACACAAATGAATGGTTGCAGCCTGAGCCTACCCTGGGATCCAATAGAAGTAATGTTCGGGATCCTTGCACATTCCGATTGTCGAGCATCCATTTTCGTCAGTGCATTGTGTGCACGAATCGGTGCTCACGTATCCAAAGGCTGCGTAGCCGGGATCTGGCCCGAGGACACCATCCCATATCGTGGAAAAATTGATATAAGAAACGTTCAGTTGGGAGCCGTTCTGGCGCGTGTGGAGATCGCGCAAGCCATTGTACACTGTCTGTTTGAAAGCTTCCCCCGATGGAGTATGAACGCCACGACCGTACACGTCCAAAACCATGAAATTCTGTGCGTTTGTCGGTGGACTTGCGAGAAGTTCAATCTGGCCAAGTAGTGCCTGTGCTGCCGCTTGCATGTGGTCACCGTCGACTAGATTCAATGTCAGTGAACGCTCAATGGAGCTATGTCTGCCTCGTACTCAAGGATGCCAAGTAATCACTGTATATAAGGTCAACCTGATCAGAGCCTAACACTGGACATGATGGGGCTCTACTGACTTAATCCCAAAAAAGACGCTGTACAAAGTCGTGTGTGGATCCAATGTATTATTCTGACCTAAGAATGTCTGAACTGTTAGGCAAGGTGAGCGTGTATCTGTGAAACTCTATATAAGCCTGGGCTGACCTTGATGAATAAAGTCTACTTGGCGAGGATTGCTGGGCCAAAGCGAGAGATCAATGCAAGCGGCCGATTGCTAGATCGATGCTTCAGCATTAGACACCCTGCCAACCGAACAACTGAACTCACTGCATAGTCTTTAAGGGTCGCACCAATATCGTTTGCAACATGCTCAACCCAAGTCAGCCCATTGGTTGATCGTCCTCCAGCCAATGGACTCGGTGGGACGATGATTGGAGGATCCAAAGGCCCACCATCGTCATGACCTCCATCAGTATAGCTATCCTGAAATTCAGTCAATCATTGATGATCGCAAAATCATAAAATCGAAGACTTGCACCAAAGGACACTATGGTTTTGATACTGTGAGGGGCGATGCCTGCATTTACATCCGAAGTATTGCCATTAAGGGGCCCACAGCGAACTCCAACAGCGAGGTGAATGCCATCGTTATCCTGCCTAGCCTCTGGCAAGAAAACGGCCGTAGCAGAGATACACACAAATCCAATGAATAAAAGGGACCACATTGCAGTAGTGGATGACGCTCACGATTGACTTGCAATGGCCCGGGGGCGATCTTATATTACGAATGAAAGGCTGCTATCTTCATTTTTCTCAGGATGAACAGCCGATGCCGCGAGGGTGCAGTCACTGAGCATGACTGGTATGACTGCAAGGAGGATAAAAGGCTGTAGCACGGCTTTTCGGAAGCGAATTTGAACCTTGCGTTCCAGCACATGTTTGACCTGCTCACGAGGTCGGTCTTCTTAGCGGCACCAAGCAAAACTAGGATCTTAGGAAGTTCGAGCTTGACGGCGGTATGATTCAAGACTAAGACGACTAGATTTCGGAGATACACGAGGTCCGATAAAAGCAGGAGCTGAACCAAGAAGAGAACTATGAAGCGGATGGTCTCAAAACGTTTTATTAGCGTTAGAACAGTGCAGAAGCACTAAGTATGAGTGTGGACGTCACCAATTCGAGACCGAATGAGGTGGTTCACAATAGCAAGATGAACACAGGAATACGTATTTAGTGTCGGCATGATCGGCCCGCTCTAGCTAAAATTGGTCGGTCTTCAGGGGAGAAATATCCAATTCAAGTTGTTAGGAGGGCGAGAAGTGAAAGATTGAAGGATCTGGCTGAAATGAACGATCATCAGATTCTACTCATTTGTCGGGTTCAAGTGCTTTAGGTAAAGTGAGGGTATTTTAGATGCTGGATACAGAAGAACAGGCAAGTATTCGGACGCGTCCACCTAAGGCGCAGAACACGTGTGGAAGTCATATGAGAAAAGGACAGGCGAAACACAAGCGGCTCAGCGTGGAAAGTTTCATGAGGGAGTTGGTTAGAAGTTTACTGATAAATATTTAAGTTCTGAATCAAACCACGTTTTGTTACTATTTCGCTCGTGCTAGTATCCTATTATTTCAGTCGTAACCTCCCGTAGACAGGGATGGTGGCAATGCATTTGTACCGTTGCCACACGTGACGCTGATATCATCAGTTAGAGTGAGTTCAACAAGTGATCCTGATGTAAAAACATCCCAATCCAGGTAGCAGTTAGACTTGTAAGGCTGCTCGTTTACAGTCACGCTCTGGGAGTTCGCCAGAATCAGCGATAAGAGAATGATAACAAGGACGAAAAAGGACATACCTGTACAAAAACACGGCCGCCTGTACCATTAGGAGGGTTCCCATTGAAGTTGTTCGCGACAATCCTGGTTGTCGTATTCAAGACTGGATTGAAGAAAGATATCTCTCGGAAGTAAGGTGAAGATAGCAAGAACTGCTGCGTAGCCGGTAGAGGATAAAGACCGGCAAGATAGAACGCCGCGTAACTCCCCATTGCACCTGAAGAAACATAGATTTATGAGAGCGTGTATGACTTCAAAACGATGACTGGCAACAAACCAGAATCTGAGGAGGAAATGATTGGTGAGTTGAAAGAAATAACTGAAAGAAACAGATATACCATCGTTTCCTGGAAGACCGTTAGTGGACGTGTTGAAGAACTGCGCGATAATCTGCCGTGATCTCTGTGTGCTGAGGCCAGGACGATTGGCATAGTGGTACATAAACGGTATCTGCTGTGATGGCTCATCCGTCGAGTCAAAATAATCCTAGTTCGAAAGACAGATGAAATGAGCAATAATCACAACTATCTGGTGAATGTACCTGATCAAATATGAAATCGAGTCTTGAAATAAACTTGTCTACCCCACCCTGAAGTTCTACGAGCTTCGCTGTGTCTTGAGGTGCATACTAGGGGGCAGAGTCAGACCTGTATCCCCCAAATCCGTAGAATGTGGCTTACTTGAGAGTACTAGGATCGGAGCAATGTATTAGATCAGGCAACTATCACCAATACAGCAACTAGGAGTATCCCGCTTACGACGATTGGTGAGGCTATTCCAAGATTTCAGTCGTTTTTGAACTCTTGTTAGATGCAGCGAGAAACCTACATTCGTAAAATCCATCCCTATTAGCTGCGTTCAAGAAGCAAGTCGCCTTAGCTGGATCGTGTACACTACAATGTCTCGGATCCGTGAAGTTGAACGTTCCATTCGCGAAGCGTGGCTGGTTTCTTGTCAATACAAGTAATAACAGACGGATCATACTGACCTGAATCATGCCTATGACCCCAGGACCGCCCGGTACAGTAATGTTGGGGTTCCAAAGGTTGGCAAAATTACTGGCACGTTGGGTATACTAAAAAGGGGGACCCTAAACATGCAAGGCAGCCAGACGAGTCCGCGACACACCTTTAGTGCATCTTCAGTCTTTCCTAGCACCTTTGCAACTTGCGATATGCTGAAATCATTAAAGGCATGCTGGGAAAGAGATTCTCAGAGGAATTCGTCTAAGACTTATAAAACCACCTACCTCAAGCGTTCGTGAAGCTTGTTTAGTATTGGCACCGCCCGGAGAAAACATGTCCTGAGGTATGTAATCTTCATCGGATGAGTTCAATTAAGACTTCCTTGCGGTGAAAAGTCAGCATACTGAATTGCTTCCATGCATTGGCTTGTCGGCCTTGGAGGTTCCAATTCGGAGGCTCGATCTCTGCATCCGCAAGGAGTGCGTTATAAAGGTCGTCGACGTTGACATCAAGTGCCGCAGCATGCTCGTGGAACCTTAGGAATGTAAGGCCAGTACTAGCTAAGCGGAGGGAGGATTCACTTTACGAAGAATTCTCCAAGGATTGGATCACCATCTGACAAGGGGTATGAGGTGAAGTAAGGAATATAAAGCAAAGAATGACGTGCTGCTTCCTCCCTGTATGAAATGCATAGCGGTTGCACCACGACATTCAGGCAGCCATCCTGTTAAACATTGCTTTGAGTTTGACAATCCTCCAGGTCGGGCGAGCTGCCGTGCCTTCATGCTTCTGGATGTCAATCATCCCTCTAACTATCTGAGAAAGGGTGGCTGGATCATGGAGAGACATGAGAGGGTAAAGAGTGCGGTATGTATCCCACTTCGAACATCATTAGCTCGGGGACAGAACGAATGAATTGATCGACATACGTTGCAGTACAGCGAGTCATAATAAGGTTCGGTTGAGTTCCACTTGGGGTTTTCGCCAGTGTCTGGTAGGATTAAATGTTGAGTCCAACTTTGAAGTTAATATCAACGCTAACTCACAATTGGCCGGTGATATATGAGTCCTGTACAACTATGATATTAAAGGAGGATAAACCGACATACGACAACTTGCGAAGCCCACATGATAACAGGAAACTTACACTTGAATAAAAGAGCTTCACCGTATCTAGATCAACACCGGTCATGTCCACCTGTACTCTCCCTAGAAGATCATTCCATTGAGCTCGTGCTGCATTCTGTACTCCAGCAAAGTCAAAGTCGGATATCTCTTCCTCCGCGTTTGCGCACGCTTGGGCGCTTGAAATAAAAGACACCCCCACACGTACAAGAATCGACGTCCTTTCACCGTTAGGTGCGGGTTGGAAGGTCAAGAGTCCACCTATTTCATCGACGAAACCTAAGGATTTATTTCAGAACTTCGAGCCAATGGCATGAAAACCAAAAATTGGAAAGAGAACGAACCATAATACAACTGGAGGATATTCGTTGTCCCTCGTACAGGAAAGTTTCCCAACCAGATGCCGTACTCAGCTGGCTTGCCTAAATCGTATCCTTCACCTTTGAATGTCACACATGTGAACGTCCTATAACGACCTTGCATGGGGTGGAGATTTAGTGTTTGCGTGATGATGATTGTCAACACGGTCAGACTGGCCTGGTCCAAAGGATGCAGAAAAGGATGCACCCCCTTCGAGCTTCCCAGTATCTGGATCGAGGGTCATAACGGGATCGGTGCTGCTGCGCTGGCCATCATTCGTTAGGTCAAGCATGATTCTTGGCTCAGTCGTTCCAGGAGGAAATGTATAGCGATGGAGAGCAGTTCGCCGCGTTGCAGTGAGCTCGACACGGATTGAATTGGTCTGTACGATGATCTCGAATATGAGATACAGAAGATCAAGAAAATCATACCAAGTTGGTGGAAAAATACCCTGGTGATGCAAAGTCATCCGGAGAACCTGTAAAAAGTAGATGAATCAATCACATTTGAAATCGTAGTTCGCTGAAAGGAATTCACCGTCTGGGAGGACCTTCCTAAGAGTTTTTCGCGAGGTTATTGACGTTGGGCACGTCTCAAAGGACGAACAATTCGTGAAAGCCCAGATTTTGAAGTTAGAAAGAGGGACAGCCTAGGGTTTGTGCAGTTGTCAATAAAACAATTGACACAAGTTATTGTGAGCCGCACCCCTCCGGTTCCATCATCGTGCAGTTGAGAAAACCCAGTTGCGTTGAACTGAGGGTCCGCATCGTAGCCTGCATGCTTTAAGTACCGTCAGGCCGCTCATTACCAATCCTTGTATATAATTGGACACACATTACCCGGCGAGTCAGTATCCATGCCTACTTTGACCATGCCATGCGGAAGAGTGGCGCCTACAACTGCTTAGCACATCCACCGTCTGAAGACGTGGCAAACTTACCAGGAAACACATGTCCGCCATTGGTTGTACCAATGAATGGAAGGACAAGGCTCGAAGGGTCTGTAGCAGTCGACGAAGGTTCAGCGGCATCACTCTCAGTCCATATACACTAAGCAAGGAAATGCGTAATGTTGTTTGGAAGGACGCACGAAGAAGCTTGCACTAGAGTGAAGCAGATTGGACTCAATGCGGACAAAAGGGTGAAGTTTGGGTATGGTATGGGTCTCATCTTTTAAAGCTCTTGACCAAGTTGCCAAGGCTGTACTTAAGACTACAAATTTTGACCATCCTTTAAGTAACTCACGAATGTCGCCTATTACGTGGTAGGGGACGGTCCGGTCATCATGCCACTCGCTGGTAAAAGAGCCATAATCGTACGAGAAGTGGGAAAACGAAGTCCCATTCGAGCGTGTTCGTTCAGTCAAGAAGCCTGGGAGAAGACAAGCGTGGTTAATAGAACTCCCTTTCTATAGAATCGTAGCATCACATGAACGGGCGACAGGTTAAGGTTGGCTCGAGGACATATTAGTGCCAGTGGTAAGTGTGAAAGTATTCGTTAGACCCATAAGATAACATCAACTTCTCGATTGCCGACTCGGAGTCTTCGGGTAAAACCGAAGCAAGCTCGGTACGAATCTTGAGAACTGCAGAGATCATCCGGTTGTATCGCTTCTTGGTCACGTCGACGACCAAGGGCAGTTGATAACCAAGTCGTGCTCTAACCGATGGAAGAGCGAATAAGTGTTCTTTCCAGCTCATTGAGAATTTAAGAATTTGAACAAGCTCAGATGATGCCTGAGTTTAAATATATTTTTTCCTCAAGGTCGACCAATCACATCCGTTCCTTATCAGCCGTTACACTAGCGTCTGAGTAACCTCTGTGAGTATGTACTGAATTGACGGTCCCACATGGTTCAGTCATCACTTTCAGAGAAGCCCAATCAACCTGAAATCATGACAATAGTATGTGAAATGTCCGTTGGCAAGTAGCGCTCCCGAGTAATCTCTGCAAGTATGTACTGAGTTGACGGCCCCGCATGGTCCAGTCGCCATCACTGTCAGAGAAGCCCAATTAACCTGGAATCATGACAATAGTACGTCAAATGTCCGTTGGCAAGTAGCGCTCCCGAGCCCCGAGTAAAGTTATATCCACTGAGAGTCGGTGTCTCGTAGGTCCTCCGTGCAGAACTTCCCCTGGACGGGAGTCTCTGCGACACGCCGCATGCCGGATCATGGTCAGTTGACGTCAATCAATTCCGAAATCCTAGTACAGGACTAACTCCGTAAGAGATTTCCAGATTGTGTCTTTCTCATATGTTTCCTTCAAAACACATCAGCCGAAACCTTACCGACAAGTTTCAATCTCTCCGTAGTTATGTCTCTTTATCAACCAACGACAGTGTGTTTACTGACTCGAGGTGCTCCGCAGTTTTCTATCAAATGTCATAGTATGGTGAAGGAAAGCTCGCATTAGAGCACCTGTCTAATATTCTGAAAGGTCGACCATTCTTGGTGGATATGCCACTATGTGCCTCATTCGATATGCGCATATTACTTGGAATATGTCTTTTCCCCGGGTCATTTCGTTTGCCCGTGTTGTATCCTCCGACCCTCGGTGGTAGTCATCTCGAAACTCCTTGAAACTTGATTTTCTGTGTCTTGTTTGCTTTCGCATGAGAAGATTACCCGAATTCAAGGTCCACCCTCATTTACTTCAATCAAATGCATTTGATCTACACCTGTATATCTTGAACGTGGGTGGCGAGCAGTGTCTGGATAGAGTTACGATCAACCCCGAGTTCCAGGCCGACCTTTGCTTTTTTCAGATGGTGCTGTGTCGTGCATCGCTTGTCCATTTGAGCCATGTCGTGTCGGTGTCTCCCCCTTTGGAAAGGTTTTAGCACCGTTTGGCTGGTTGAATCAACCACTCTGATAGCTTGCTTTTTACAATATCTAGGTTTAATGCTTTCGAGATGGTTGTAGCCTTCGTGCAGCTTCTGCAAAACTTTAGGTTTTTGCATATCCTCATAAGTTTGACTTGAATGGTTCTATAGAGAGCCCAGGAATGAAGGCACATCAGAGATCACTGGTCGGTGAGGCATGCTATACAGACCGAACCTCAGAATGGAAACCTGCGTAAACTGGACCGCCAGCTCTATGCGATCTTCAGATATCGGGACCGGTCCTGGGGTCTTTAAAAGCAGTTGCCTCTTTCAACGAAAGCCATCTAATCCTTTCCTTTCCTTTCCTTTCCCTCTTCTCCTTAATATCATCGCCTGCTCTTATGTCTACTCTCATCAGAACTCTGATTCTTGCTCTTTCACTTAATTATCTTTCTGGAACTCTTGCTGTTCCCGCAACCAATTTCAATAGTACTTTCGACTTCATAGTCGTTGGAGGTACATGGTTCATGTGGTTGCGCAACTGAGCTAACTGATCACGATC